>OMOT01033356.1:2353-13110 GCA_900312575.1 Acanthochaenus luetkenii
ATGTTTAGCATTTTATGTACCTACTTTACATACAATATCTCATCCAAGGAATGAAGCTACCTATTATTCTAACTTGCTATAACTTTGCACGATCAAACCTCAAAAGTAGGTGTCACCTTTTTTCAAGCTGAGCATATGGTTGGGTGTGAATCACTGTACTCACCAATGAGCTCCTTGTTCCTGACGTCCAGGGCCATGTTTCTCAGCGCGGTGGCCACGGCACACACCACCCTGTCGTTGTCTATCCTCAGTAACTCCACCAGGATGGGGAGGCCCTTCTCCTTACGCACCGCAGCCCGGATATACACCGACCACTGTGGGCAGGAAAGAGGGAGGGAAGGTGGACAGAGAGAGAGTCAGATTTGTTTTGTGGCACATGTATTCACACACACTCTGTATATTGTTCACAGGTGTTTCTTCTCTTTCTTCCTCTCTTTTCCCTTGCCGTTGTGGTTTTACTGGTAAATGGATTTCTTGTGACTGAGTATCTTATCTTAACCGATTCTTCTTAACCATTATTTGGTGTCGTTATGTCTGTATCCGTCACTAAACTGTATCCGTCACTAAACTGTATTCAAAACCTTTAATGCATTTTGCTTATATAATATAATTTAAGACATTTTAAAGGGGCAATAAATCCGATTTTTACTTCCCCATAGCACAAAATGACCAGAATATATGTGTGGGGGTTGATAAGCTGGTTGATCAATACCAACGTATTTTCCTTGGCCAATTGCTGAGATTTCTGGCTTTCAAAACTCCCTTTCTGGCCGGCCCATTGGTATTTCACTACAGTCCTGCAGATGCCACTATGATAACTATGATATAGCCACAGTACTGAGTTATTACCTTCCAGCTGCCAGCGGCCAGATTCTGCAGAGCCCCAGCTGCTCCCTCCAGGGTATCCGGGTTGGAGCACTCAGACAGCAGGGTGAGGTAGGGCTTGACGATGGTAGGGTGCCATAGCATCTGGATGCCTTTTGGGGGCTCCGCCGAGTCTGGAAACGGACCGACACCGTCCCACTGCAGAAGAAGAAAAATTATTATGAATAGACAGGCATTGTGAGTTCTGTGTGAGGCGAGGTTTGACAATGGTAGGGTGCCAACATTGTCCCGCCAGGCGAGAAAGAGGGAGAAGATGTACTATTCATTGTGATTTTTCATGAAAATTTGATTAGATACCATTCAACTTTATTGTCACTGCACAGAGTACAAGTACAATGACACTGAAATTTGGCATCTAACCAGAAGTGTAAAATAGTAACAAAATGAGCATAGAGAATAAATATGAATATGCAGTATGTACACTGATATGATTATTGTGTATAAATATGGGTAACGGATGTAGAATATGGGTGGGGAATGAATAAAAATAAATAAAGTATATATACTATGTATGGTACAGAATATACATGTGCAATAAGAAGTAGTGCAAACGATATATATTTTGCAATACATTTCAAATAGATCAGTGGTACTGGTGTTTGAATATGTGGATGAAAAACATTTGACCAATACAAAAAGCCTCACACAGGCACATTTGATTTGTATAGTCCTACTACAGTTTATCCTCCCCTCCTCCTCTCCCAGCCTACTGTAATGACGTAACCTGGGATGACATCAGTTAGTTTAGTTTATCAGGATCCCCATTAGCTGTTAACATCACAACAGCTACTCTTCCTAGGGCTCAAAAACACTCTTCTATTTGTCTTTTCCCCCCACTCCATTCCACATCTGCCTTTGACCTAATTATTCCACTACTTCCTCTCCCTTCCTGTCCTCTCCTCTCCCTTCCTCTCCTCTCTCAACCTTATGGATTTTCTTGCTCCACTCTTTTCCTCAACTTCCTCTCCTCTAATATGTCATCTCACCCAACATCCCCTTTCCTTATTTCCTCTCCTCCCATCACTCTTCTCATCTCCTCCCTTCCTCTCTACTCATCTACTCTCCTTGCTTCTTCTCTCCCCTATCCTCTCTTCTCATTTTGCCTCTCTCCCCTCATCCCTTCTCCTCTCCTTTCTGCCCTTCCCCTCCTCTCTTCCTCTCTCTTTGCCTCTTTCCTCTCCTCTCTCATTTTCTCCCTTTATCTTCTCTAATTACCCCACAGTTGATGGTTTCGTTGAGTTTTGCCCTCAACTCACCAATCACTACTCCATGTAATCACCCACAGCTGCACTGGAGTGGAGAGAGACCGATAGAGAGAAATCGAGACACAGTGGGAGAGCGAGAGGGGCGTGGTTATGTATTATGATTATGGAGAGATTATGATTCGTCCCTTTACAAGCTGATCCAAGGGTTAGTTTTGAAACTTAAATCACTCTCTCTCTTGACTTTTTCTGCCTCATATTCATCCTACATGAACATTTCCATTTTGCTTTGCTACAAAAAATTCAACGAAAGCAAAGAAATAAAAAGCATTTAGGGCTAATGAGCAATTCACCCGCCCTCATCCACCGGAAGTGTTCGGTTTTCAATTAGCAGAGCTTGACTAGAAGTCGTGGTAAAAGAGGTGCTTCACTCAACCAGAATGTGAAGCTGATTGCTTATTAGCATGAGCGAAGATTACTGCCTACTTCAAGGCAGCCGTTTGGTTTCTGCCAATTCCAAAATTGAAAGAGCTCTCATCTTCCAACAAAATCGGTCTATTGGCAACAGATGGGCAGACCCACGAAAGGAATAATAAATCAGTTTGGCACTTTTTAGCTTAACTTTATTCTTAGCACAGGTAGTCAAAATGCAGGAACTCAAACGAAGTATAATCTGGAAGTAAAACCGGATTCTCCTGATTATACAGGATATCACTGCTACCAGGTGAAAACCTCCAAAAATCTTTAGATTGTTGATCAAACATTTTTCACATCAAACAATGAGGTTTGAAAGCGTTTGATAGGCCCAAGGGGTTCATATAATTGGCTCAACTCATAGAAGATCATGCATCCCTCTATTTAAGAAATAATAATAAAAACATATGAATAACCAAAACTTTACCTCACAACAGTAATATGTAGGCTCATGTAGCATGTGTTAAAGATGTGCTGCTATATTTACATGTTGCATCACCTTTCAACAAATTCAGTATGTTGTTCAGAACATATATAAAAACATTGGACCTCATTCTGGAACACATTTAGGCAAAAGATAAGAAGACATTTCTTCTTAAGTCCACTTACGAAGTTCCCGGGACAATTCTGTCATTCATGAATGGTTTCTTATCTGGGATTCGTTCTTAGCTAAGAACAGGATTTAAGAACACAGAAGAGCAGTCGTAAGTCGGCCAGACTGGAGTAAGCCGTGTTCTTAAGGGCTGAATTAGTGGGAAATCAGTGGTGATTGCGTTCACATCAATTCTACAGACATCCTTGGATTTTAATAATGATAATAATAATGAATATGAGAATATTTGTATCATTAACAATTACATTTCACATGTATAGTCATGATTCTACGAGGCATCGTGAAGTCCTATTTAGTGTATTTATTGTATTGCATTGATTTGTGCATTTTATATTGTATCTTTGTACTGTAAATCACTTTGGTGCAACTTCGGTTGGTTTTAAATGTACTATATAAATAAAGGTGACCTTGACCTCCAAAAAGTTGAGTAATTGTTATGTATTTATTTAATTCTAGAAAAATAGAATTATAGCCTTAAAAACAATTGTTTTTAGTTTTCTTCAGTCTTGTCTGCCCGTCCATATTTGTCTGAAGAGCTGATCTTTCCCAGCAGTTTCCAATTGCTCATTAAATGAGCATGAAAGTCTTTGTAAGAGTGCTATACTAAAAATATCTAATGAATAGAAAAGGAGCCAACTAGATCTAACTGAGCAACAATCAATTGAATTACAGAATTGTTTAATACAAACTGGTAACTGTATGTAACGGAAGTGTGGCGCCTTATACAACATTTTAAATAGTTGATGAGTAGTTGATGGAACGAAAAACAACATTCAAAATTATAATTTTCGGGGGAAACGATCGGTGGATCAAGCAACGCCAAAATTTTAAGGAATTTGTTAAAAACAGACAGACGGACAGATGTTTTAGGACCCAGAAAGAGGACATGTCCAGGTAAAGGAGGACATGTCCAGGTAAAAGAGGACATGTCCGGGTAAAAGAGGACGTTTCGTCACCCTAGTATTAATTAGTCCATATACTGTCTGTTGTTATTTTCTTATTGTTGGTTTTATTTTTTTACCTTGCTTAGTGTGACATTGTAAGAGCCAGTGAAGAAACATTCCACTGCTCATCTTACTGGTATGACGCTGCATGTGACAAATAAAACCTTCTGTGTGCACACGGTCCTGTGGTTGCATGCCCTTATAAGGAGCTGCCGGGGCATTTATGTATGCAAATTCAGGTGTACGAGAACTCACCTTTAATTTAAGAATCAGCGGCGTTCCTCATTAGAGGATCTCAGCTGAGAACAGTTTGGAGGGTTAAGAACACATTTCCACGCGTTCATGAATCCGGCGGGGATCTTTCTTAGGATTGTTCTTACGAAGTTCTTAAGAACATATTTAAGAAGACACTTAAGAAAATGTTCCAGAATTAGGACCATTGGTTTAATGAAGGACAAATGCATGTCAAATAATTTAGCTCTGCTTTATATAGTTGTGAGTCATCTTAGTCTGCTCCTAAATAATCATGGTGGTAGGAGGACGGCAATAGTTGATGTAGAAAACAACTCAAACTCAGTATATTCATAAATATTCATTTGAGACTTCAGATAGTGTGAACCAGGGATGCAGTGTGCAAGTATTTCTGGGTTAGAAACAGGATGATAAGATATATAAGATAAAAAAGTGACACCTCTCTTATAAATGATTGATCATACAATTGTAACAATTAAAACGTATTACGGTACTTTTTAAATGATAGTCCTTAGTCCTTGGTTGACCAAAAAATTACATTTACAGACTAGATGCTCTATACGCTTTTCTTATTAGTGCACCATGGTTTTCCAAGTGCTGAAAAAGCACCATATACCTGAATTGAGAAATGTCAAATGTTACAGACGCTCAACATGGTGACTCTCTATCTAACATCTCTCTATTTACCTTCCTTATTACCAATCCTATTAATATCATTCCTTGTTCAGCCATTTTAACCATGGCTTGCTGGTACAGACATCTGTTAGGAAAACCAACCACTAGGGTCATAAGTAGAGCTGCAACGATTAGAATCAACGTGGATTTCAGGCTGTATCAGGGCTGTATGTGAAAGATACGTCAATGATGCAATGCGCAAAAGCAGTGCTAGGAGGCTGCAGTGCTTAAAATGTTCAGCTGATCGACATGCAGCAGACAAGAAGACCTTTCCCTAATAGAAGATGGCTGAAAATACAACCGGACCTGCGAGACACTTAAGAAATGTGGACAGCAAATTTCAAAACAATGTCCGGGAATATTTCAGCAATATTAAATATTAAAGCAACAACACATCAGCGTAACACCTCTGTAGAATATAATGGACTTCCTCAACAGCTCCAACATTTAAAACCAAAGTATCCTGGAGCCACTTCTGAAACTGATAGTAGATGGTGAGTAATGTTATTTATATTAGCTGGCTATCAGTGATGGAGTAACTTGACTACAGACCATATATGCGCTGATCACTTTGGTTAGTTATGGTTAGGTAACTACTAACCTGAGAGGATAAGGAGAACTGACAGATTTCATCTACACACAAAACGTTTCATAAAAAAGCCATATATCCATAATCTGCACTTTCCCCTGCCACTAAATGAACAGTTATGTGAAGGGGATTTTATATGTTGTAATTAAATAAAATCGCTCAGATAACAGTTACACAATACAGAACAAGCCCTAAGTTAAAGTAGTAAATGCATGTGCTCTCTCAGCTCGATAGATAATCCATAGCATTTGCAGGCATGAAATTACTGAATAAAAGTAATTAATTAATGTCTATATTATAAACACAATAAGATAATATTATTCTACCATAACATACAATTATGATACATGTTTATTCTCTTTTGGTGAAATGTATGATTTAACATCAATAAATTATCACAACATATTTTGGAGACATTCAAAAAATTACCATAAACAATCGATTCCATCGGCGAAAAGACTGACAGCCGCTACTGGCCTCTATACTGCATTTTACATTGTGTGCCACCGGGTTGTATTTGGTGTAAATCTGCTGGATTGCTTTCTGGCACAAACAAAGATTGCTTTAAGGTACAAAACAGGAAGAGGACACTGTTCTTCCAGTGCAAACTAAGCTTGTTTTTGTTAGTAACAACAACAACAAGCCCTTTGTGACTGCATGCAACGGTGTTGCTGTAGCAGCGGTTTGTCACCAGGGCCCCATGCACCATCCTCCACTGCAGGTCCCCACATGTTAGGAAGTGGCAGCTTGAACACTGAAAACTGGCCTGTACAGTCTTCCACTGCACCTACCCTCATGCAACATCCTCCACACAAAACAGATCCCCCGACTGACCTGGACTGGCCTGCTCAGGCCCGCACCCACCTTTATCAAACGAAGAATCATTATACAACAATCTTTTTATCAATGAGCCTGTTAGCAAGGCACTTGGTGAGAAATGTATAATCCACCAACTGCAGAGCTACCGGCCTCCAGAAAATAAATAAAGAAAGAAAGAAAGAAAGACAAGGAAAGAGAGAAGGAAAATTTTGAAGAACGAAGGAAATAAATAAATGAATTGAGTTAAAGACCCCCTCTTCCCCTCTGTCTGTTATCCCACCTGGTCGTTTCCCTTCTTCTTCTTCTTCTTCTTGCCCCAGCATCCTGAACTCTCAGGCTCCTTCCCGCCGGCATCGCACAGCAGGCTGTCCAGCTCCTCCGACCCCCCCTGCTGGCTGTGGGACGTCTCTGCAGCCAGACGGTACGACAGGTTCCTCAGGATGCACACACAGTTCTCTATGGTCTGATGGAAAGAAAGAAAGAAAGAAAGAAAGAAAGAAAGAAGTGTAGAGAAAAAGAGACAGATATGAAGGAGGGACAGAAAAAAGCTTTTAGACTGCTATCGGCTGACCTAAGAAAGTCAAGTCAAGTCAAATCAACTTTTATTTATATAGCACATTTAAAACCAACCGAAGTTGTACCAAAGTGCTTTTTAAGAAAGACACACACACACACACACACACACCCCAACAACAAAAGCATATATAATGTACACACACAAGCACACACACACATAACCACGGACACATGCAGACAATTAAGCACATACACATACACACCTATATACATAAACCCATACACAATTACACATACACGCATATACACATAGATACATACAAACGCACACACATACAGTATTTATACTGTAAACACACACACACTTTGATCTTGTGAAGTATTTCTGCATATTACTGTAAAAGGTCCTTGTGAACAGCCTCCACGCAACATACAAACACACACACTGACAACACAGCTCAACACACTCACACACTAAACACACTCATGCACACTATCATTATCATATATTGTTTTACATTACACAGTGCAAATTGTTATTCAGAGTTTCCGATACAGTAAAACGTTCATTAATTTACAGTTTACTGTAAATTTACCACACTCAGATCAAAAGTTTCTTTAGCTGCTTGGCTTGAAATATTTGTGGATGCAGAAATAGAGGAAAGGGAAACACATAATATTTGTATTTAGCAATGCTCCAAGTTGTTTGTGTTGTACATTGAGAGACAAAGTAGTCTTATGGGACAAAAAATAAGCTATAGTTACAGCAGCATGAGTCACCTTTGGGTGAAATGTGAAGTGTTTTGGTGGTTGAATTTGCATTTTGCACCAAAGGTTCACTGATGTGCTCAGGTGCGTGTTTCAAAAGCACATTGTGAATAGTTTTGAAGAAGTGGACATGGCATTGAGACAAATATGAAAACGATTGTAAATATCTGTAACTGTTTTGAACACAGTATCTAATTGTCTACTAAATTGGCTGTAGTTGTACAGACTGCTGGTGGTGAACACTGACTGAAAGGTATTCATGAATTTGGAAGAAGTGGTGATTTTACCTTTTGTATCAAAGCAATGCAAAAGTATAGTGTACACAGTTTAGTTCACATAGTCGATCGATATGGTGAATGTGTAAAGTGTTTATAAGTAGTGAACATGGTATTGAGACAAGTGTGAATATGACTGTAAAAAACTGTAATGTGTGTGTGTGTTACCTTGCTGTCAATCTCACTGCTCCCCAGAGCGGTCTGGATGACATAGAGCAGGGCGTCCGTCAGGCCCTCACACTCCCTCATCCTCCTCCGTGCCTCTTCACCAGCAGAACTCACATTCCTGTTACACACACACACACACACACACACACACACACAGTAAGCTGCCAGTTACAGAAAACATAGCTCCACTATGAAAGCTATCCCTCAGAGAAATGTAGCTAGCTAAGCTACAAGCTAAATGGCAAAAATAGCTTTCTACATTGAAGCTACATCAGGACAAATGTTGCATCTGAGGTCAAGCAGTCAAACAAATGGGAAACAAATTAAACTTTTTATTTTAATATATATATACACACACACACACACACACACACATACATATAAATATATAAATTTTGCCATGTCTCTATGAACTGACTGGATCAGCTCCACAGTGTTGACTTTGTACGTGAGTTTGGGAAATGCAGAGGGAAATGTAACGATATAGCTTTTGTGTACGCTACAGTGCTATTTGATCAACAAAACAGCTTTGCTAAAAGCTATTTGATTTAGGAAGTAGTGACACAACCACCACGCTACTGAGAAATGTAATTAAGCTAGTAGCTTCACTATTTGTAGCGACGCTACTGCCAAACACTGGTGAAACACATGTGTAAGTGAAAGCATACGGATGTGTGCCAATGTGTGTATGTGTGTGAGTGAACTACTATGTGGGCATCAGTGCATTTGTGCAATGCCTATGTGTGTGTACATGTTTGCATCAGTGTACAGGTGAAAGCATTTGGATGTGTGTATGTGTGTGTGTATGTCAGAGAGAGAGACTGGCTGGCTGAAATGCCCTTTAAATGTCAGGCTATTAAAGATGGCCAGAAAATGTCCATGCCCTCAGTGCACCAAGCTGCAAAAACACCATTAGTCCCATTCATTTATCAAGTCCCTTCCCTTGTCCTCTATAACAATCTGTACCATTTCAAACCGACTTTGCAAGCAAATCTGCTACATGTGGCATTATAAAGCTGCAATATCAAACTTTTTTCACATTAAAATAACAACAAATAAATAGCATATATGATACATTATCAGTCTGTGTTTGTCTGTCTGTGACCCTGTGTGTGAATGCCTAAATTCCAGAAATTGTCTTTTCAGTGGTGTTCGGGACGTTTTGGGGGGCATACTATTTGTGAAGCTAGCGGCTACAGAGCAGGGAAGTCGAAACAACAACAACGTTGAGTAGCAGTAAGAAAACGAAAGAACAGCTAACCTAGGCATGCGGCACAGATCATTTTAACATACATAAAACCACATTAATTTTTGAAACATACAAATAATTACCGTAAACAAATGAGACCATCACTGAGAGTATTGGCAGCTGCTACCAGCCTCTACACTGCTTTTTACATTGTGTGCCACCAGGTCGGATTTCATAGGAAATTTGCTGGATTGCTTTACAGCACAAAACAGGAAGAGGGCGCTGTTCTTCCAGAGCAAGTGAACTAAAGATTTCAGAGTTTCTGGCAATAGCAGCTGATTGAAGGAGTGAAAGCCGATGGAATTATATGACAATGATATATTTATATTTTAAAATTCTACACGTAGAACCTGGCAGCTTTGGGTCAACAACTAATCCCTACACAGTGACACAGGTACAAGTGTGTGTCTCCTCAACCGATTCACCTGCTACACTGGTGAACCTGATTTCCAGGTTGTGGAGCACCGACAGGGTGAGGTCATAGTCTTCAGGTTCTGGTTGAAAGTATTACAGAG
Source organism: Acanthochaenus luetkenii (assembly GCA_900312575.1). NCBI lineage: Eukaryota > Metazoa > Chordata > Actinopteri > Beryciformes > Stephanoberycidae > Acanthochaenus > Acanthochaenus luetkenii. Next base: position 12,298 of record OMOT01033356.1, read on the forward strand.
GTTGTCATGGCAGACGTCATTCTGTATTCTGATTTATATGGAGATATTTTATTCTGTCTAAACAATGAATATGAAATATCTCACTCATAAAATCATGCTTCACAAACTCAGTTCTTTGAATCCAGATTTAGCCCATGTTTTGTGAGTATAATCCTCAGGTTCTCATGACAAATCTCCATTTAAGTCTTCAAATGCACACATACCTTAAGATTGACAGCTCTTGATTTTCTGAGTTTTGGCAATAAACTCTGCAACACTAATATCGTAATTTGTAGGGCACATTTAGCCTGCGATACAAAATAATAACTGGATGAACCTGGTTTACATCACTTGTGGAAATCATTTACAGGTACATGTAAAAAAAGATCATTGAGTTGAAGACTCTGTTTTGTATGCATCTATAAAATAGCACATGCATATTATTAAAAGCCTGTTAAATGTCAGAATTCAGGTCAATCACCTTCTCTCTATCTGGGTTGACCCGCATCCCTTAAGGTCATCACATGTGCAATAGTTACAGATAGATTGTTGAAGGCAAATCCATACAAACGTGATAGGAGTGGAGGAGTGACATTTATTCCCATCAGAATGTCTTGTTTTATTAAATTATATAAGCATCATGTTTTAATTATACAGCCAAATAACTGCTAGCATTTTGAAGATTGTTGATGGGCTGTTTGTGTCCCAGTCTGGATCTCCCCTGGCTTCTGTTTACCATGAGCCATCAATCTATCAGTGTGTGTGTGTGTGTGTGTGTGTGTGTGTGTGTGTGTGTGTGTGTGTGTGTGTGTGTGTGTGTGTGTGTGTGTGTGT
>OMOT01033448.1:0-10341 GCA_900312575.1 Acanthochaenus luetkenii
TAGAATAGAGGAGGAATCAGAATCTGAGGCAAGGAGTAAGTCATTTACCACCTTGGTGAGAGCTGTCTCGGTGGTATGGAGAGACCTGAAGCCAGATTGAGATGGTTCAAAAAGACTATTGGAAGACAGATGGTCAGTTAATTGAGTAGCTACTATTCTTTCCAAGACGTTGGAGATAAAGGGGAGATTAGAAATAGGTCTATAGTTGTTAAGGACGTCCGGATCAAGCTTAGGTTTTTTGAGTAGAGGTTTAATCACAGCTGTTTTAAAGGCAGAGGGTACAATGCCAGAGGAGAGGGAGGTATTCATAATTTTGAGCAGAGTGGGGCCTAATATCGGAAAGAGTTCCTTAACCAATATGGCGGGAAGAGGGTCAGATAGGCAGGTTGTTGATTTAGAGGCGAGTACTATTTTGGAAAAAGTGTCAAGAGAGACCGTCTCAAACTGTGAGAGTATGCTGGTGGTCTCTAGAGCATCAGACGCTCATTGAGGAGAGGGATCAGAACCCTCATTAGGTGGTGAATTTATGATCTCACCTGTAATATAATCAATTAGATTTTTTTTGGGGGGGGGGAATCATTAGCTGTAAATGGAGAATTAAGTACAAGGGACGGTTTTTAGGTAATGTTTGCTACCGTGTCGAACAAGAATTGAGTATTATTTTTGTTTATATTAATTAACGCTGACAAATAGGATGCCCTAGCAATCTGAGCCAAGCCACTCAACTGTTCTGCCATTTATGCTACTCACGTGGACCTCTCTTATTTCCAAGTCTGTCCAATAAAATAAAAAAATACAATCCTTTGTCAAAATAGCTACAGGCCATTGTATAGTGCTATAGTTACTTTAATAGTTATAGTTACTATAAATATAAGTAAAATTAAGTACAATTGCATCTTTATAGCACCTTTCAAAACATGGAGTTACAAAGTGCTTCACATAACGAATGCCTATATACATACTCAAAAGCATACACATAAAAAGCATACACACATAACAGGTAACAACAAGCAATGAATCGAATGAATTATAAGAAAGCAGACCTATAAAACTTTGTCTTTAAAAGACGTTTAAAACATTCAACAGATGCTGCCGATCTCATGGCTGATGGGATGCGATTCCAGAGGGTGGGAGATAAAACTGCAAAGGCACAGTCACCTCTGCTTTTTAGTCTTGAAAAGGCGACAGACAACATTCCTTGTGGACCTAAGACTATTAGATTTTTAACAAGGTTTCTCAATTAAAATAACTGAAAAAGATTTAACAATTTTTTTTACATGTAGATCGAACTTCAATTGCGGATAAAAAAATAACACCTAGGTTCTTAGTGGCAGTCTTGATATTGGGAGTCAGTGGACAAAGATAGTAACTCAGGAAGTAGAGTGCCTGCCCAGCAACCGCAAGTTTGAAGGTTCGAGTCCAGCTCCTCCTTGGGAAAAAAATATGTTGTAGACACCTAACCCCAATTGCTCCCGTTGAGCAGGTTGGCGCCTTGCAATGCTGCCTCTGCCAACGGTGTATGAATGCGTGTGTGAGTTTTAGATTCGATTAGATTGCACTTTATTGATCCCCTAGGGGAAATTCAGGTGTTACAGCAGCAATTGGCAGAACAATGCCAGAAATGGGGAAGGCAATAGGGAAAATAAAAAACACAGGTAATAACAGGTAATAATAACAATAAAGGGCAATTAGAGTGAATGTGAGGCGTAAAGCGCTTTGGGCATCTGAAAAAGACTGTAAAAAGCGTGATATAAAATGCAGTCCATTTACGAGTTGCAGTCAAATTGTATTAGCAATATGATCCGGGCCAATAATCAGGACATCTGTTTTATCAGAGTTAAACTGCAGAAAGTTGCAAGACATCCATTTTTTGATGGCGGTCAGGCAATCATCCAGGATGGCTATGTTACTAAGGTCCTTAGGCTTGATGGATAAATAAAGCTGTGTATTGTCAGCAATAATGGGGGATATAATTAAAACCACTGATTATATATTATATGGCCATGGAAGCATATACCAGGCATAAGCAACCATGTGCCATGGAGTGCCGAGAGTCTTCAGATTTTCATTCCAACTAAAGAAAGCAACAGGTGATTTCACTGATTAGCACACCTTCAAAAAGAGAGGAGGTGAAAAACACCTGGTGCTGTCTTTGGTTGCATACTCTCTGCACTCTATGGCACATGGTTGCCTATGCCTGGCATATAGAATGAGAACAATATAGGACCAAGAACTGACCCTTGAGGAGAGAAGCGGAATAGGAGACATGATCAACATTGGAGACAGTAAATTCTACCTGCCAGGTAGGAAGACAACCATTCTAGAGCCTTCCCTGGTAAATGAACCCATTTTCTAAGTCTGTCAATTAAGATGTCATGATCAATTGTATTGAATGCTACGCTCAAATCAAGTAGCACTCAGATGGAACATTCACCCGCATCAGCACGCATGAGTATATAATTAGTAACTCTAAGTAAAGCCATCTCAATGTTGTGCTGCTGGCGATATGAAGATATTATTACCTTCCACAAGCTCTAGGATTTGCTCAGCAACTATTTTTTCAAGACCTTTGGAGATTAAAGGTAATTTCGAAATGGGTCTATAGTTCTGTAGAAGACCTAGATCCAGGTTAGGTTTTTTAAAGAAAGGCGGCTACCTTAAAATAATCAGGGACACAACCAGAAATGAGGGACTCATTTACAATGGAGAGTAACATGAGACTGATGGCTGACAGGACATCTTTGAGAAATGTAGTGGGAATTATGTCCAGAGGACTGGAAGACAGGCACATATGAGATATTGTATCTAACAGCTCTATCAGTGAAATTGGTGGAAATTGGTACAAGATAGTAGAAGATCCTTCAGCTAAGTCAGAGGAAGGAGCAGAATGTGTTATATTTAACCAAATACCATTGGCCTTATCAACAAAGAAGTCTAAAAACGTTTCACACTCCACAACAGAGGTAACAGGAGCAACAACTGGGGGTTCAGACACCAGACGGTTTATGGTACAAAACAAAAATCTAGGATTATGCTTATTTGTGTTAATCAGTTCAGCAACATAGGCAGCTCTCGCATCTTTAATGTTTTGATTAAGTGAACTCCAGAGTTCTCTTTTTAAGCAGCAAATACTATCATTGATCCAAGGGGATGAAATGATAGCAGGTACAGACCCCGTAATAAAGGGAACAATTGTATCTAATGCCGACAAGCAGAGGCTGTTAAAATGGGTATCCAATTCATTTATCTATATTCTCGCTAGAAGCAGAGAATATAGCTGAAAATGTAGTCGCTGATTGATTATTAAAGATGCGAGAACATATACTGTAGAACTGTAGAAATAATACATTTATGATCAGAGATAAAATCCTCTAAAGAGACTGTGTTTAATGCCAAACCCAAAGTAAACACAAGATCCAGTGTATGACCATGAGTGTGGGTCGCACCAGATATCTGTTGGACAAAATAAAAAGATTCAGTGATATTTAAAAATTCTAAGACAAGCATTTGAAGGGTGTATGTTAAAATCAACAAAAATGATAACTTTATCATACTTTATCATCAAAACATTGACTGAAGGTAAAAATGTAATCGCCGTGGGTAGAAAACCCATCACCACGGCTTCTGCTCTCTACCAGCCTGCCAGAATGAGGAACCAAAGATTGATGATTTCTGTCCCTGGAGCCAACAAGAAACTTGATGTTTGATAGCAGTGTGAGGTGAGAGCACTGTCCAAGCTATATTGTACAATTGCTATAGAAATATACCAATATATGAACATAACTAACAGAGAGTCATAGAAGATGACCCCTTCAAAATGAAAAGTCCAGGATTTACAGCAACACCTGCCATGTCTTTTTTTTTCTCTTCTTCTTTTTCTGCCAGCTCTGTGAAAAATGAGATCCAGTCACATTGCTGAATACAGACTTCCAGAACGCATATAAATACCATCTGGAAGGGCAGATCAGATTGTTCATTATCCAGATAGCATATCCAAATACAGTTTGCATTGTAATATCAGGTGTAAATGATGTCTCAGGCCTTGACTCGATAACATGCCACCCAGGCACCTTCTTAAACCAGAGCATGTAGAGGTCAGAGCACATTCACACCAGGCAGTCTGGCATGCAAAGACTATCAAGGACAGGTGCTGCCAAGCCATAGAAAGGGCACTCCAGACAAAATGTGACAGATACATTATAACAACAGGTATGCCAAAAAGTAATTTATGGATGGATCACGAATACTGATCAGATAGTGATCTATGGATGGTTCATTAATACTGTAGCTAGTACATTATGTACTGGCTGTGATCGCTGAGAGGCCAATGAGTCACAATGATCATAGTTTCATAGCAATAATACATGTACTCACTTACTTTATGCAGCTCCAGATAGCAGGGAGCGTTGCTCTCACACAGAGCAAAACATGTCCTTTCAACACAATAACACTCACACTGCAGTGGGACCTGCCTACATCCAATTTACCATTACCTACTGCCTGAAATGTGTGTATATTGCGGTATTAGATTAGATATGTTATTTTAACTCACAAGAGATCCATGGCAAGTAGGCTAATCTGATGCTGCGTTCATTTGAGATTCTCTAAATATGAACTGCCCAGTGGGAAAAAACATTCACGTCAACTTCCTAGTGGTAATTATAAGTGCCCACAAGATATGTGGTAATTTCTGATAGACTTTGATATCTCCCACCTGGCATCACAAATTGTGGAAGTGTGTCAACACAAGCAGTAAACATGCAATATATGCAGTCCAAGGTATTAAAAATCATGATTATCAGATAGATTCACATTAATACAATCAACCACACTCACAGGTGAGAAATATGTGTTGTTATTAATTTGTTGATTTTAAATTCAGAAATACAGATGATTTTAAATATGGGTGTTCCAACAGGTAAACAGAAAGAATGCTTTCAAATTGAAGCAATGAAATACTGTTTTTCCGCTTCTTCCGACATGATCACGCCAGAAGACCGGCAACAAGCAAAGTAAACAAGGAAGTGTGTGAGCAATGTTAAAAAAGTATAAAATGGACTATTATAACTGAAATGCGTGTGTGAAGTATGTATATGATGTAGTTAGTATATGATGTAGTTAGTATATTATGTAGTTAATATGATGTATGTATGACAGTATATTATATAGTATACGTATGTACTGTATATGATGATGTAGTATGAATATGTATATGATGATATGTAAGTCGCTTTGGATAAAAGCATCTGATAAATGGCGTAATGTAATGTAAATGTAGTGATAATTGTTCAATTGCAGCTATTTAAGGATATGTGTAACTGCAGTGTGAGTGATGCGTTTTAATTGCTTTCTGGGTTTAACTGTTGCAGTGTAAGAAAAAAATAAATCACAAATTACTTCTAGATGTTATGACAAAACGGCAGGTGCTGCAGTGTATGCAGCGGCCTTGTGCACGCCATTGACACCAGGCTTCCATCGAGAAGAGAGAAGAACGAGCCTGGAAAATAAGAGGTGAAGAGAGGAGGATGAATAACTGGAGAGAGAGAGGAGAAAGGTAGGACTGACAATCAAAATCAATGTCAATGCAATCGGATACATGATACTGAGCCAGTGTCTGGCTGGATGATTGGAGCGGTCAAACTACCGGTGGATTTGTTTCTTGCCTTTTCACTGTAAAGATTCTAAAGATTGAATATGATGCTGTCACTCGAGTTGTTGGGAATCAAAATTAGAACAGTGATGCAGGGTTTTAAAAATAACCTGTTCTCAGGTGTCCTGCAATGCCAAGAGGTACACAGTGAATGATGGGATAGGTGACAAATGTGGTGCATATCTCTCACTCATTCGGTAAGCGACAGTAAATCTGTCCCAGATAGATAGGAAAATAAAAAACACAGCAACTAGATAACCCAGCCCTGTCTTTGGAGAGGGGTGAGGAATGATGCAGGGAATCAGATGAAACAGAGAGCCTAGGGCTGACATACGCCGCCTCTACAATGGATAGATATACAGACTGAGCGAAAGGGAAGGGCTTTCTGCATTCTGAGAGAGAAATTCATAACATGAGGGCTACTCTGGGCTGGGGGGTCTAATTGGGTTCTGTCAAAGCCCTGAAAGTTTTTCCACCATAATACTAAATAATACTCATTCAACAATAATATGTGACTGCTGGAAAATGCTGATATCTAGACAGTTTTTACACATTTTAATTTATACTGTACATTTATACTTGATATGTCTGAATATTTCTGAGTATTGTGGCACACTCATGGGTGAAAGGAATGTCCACATATCCGGAAATAACCAAATCAATGTTATTTAACCCTAGGGTTAGGAGTGTCCACGTATCCGGAAATAACAAAGTCAATGTCCACAGAGGAATATCGGAAACAGTGGTTTAATCACTGCTTCAGGGATGTAACGGGTTAGTTGCTCACACAGTCCGTGGGTTAAGGCAGGAGAATCGTAGTCAGACAAGCGGGGGTCGATAGCCAGGCGGGTTCTCAGACGGCCAGGGGTCCAGCACACAGCAGGGTTCTCGGTCCAGTTGATCATACACGCTCTAGTCTCTACTCGATCTCTCTCTTTCTGTCTCACTCTTCCTCCAACTCCCCCCATGGGTCACACCCCCCTCTCTACCTTCTCTCCCTCTATTTAAGCCCTGCCGCTCTCTTCCCCTATTGGCCCTGCCTGATCTTCCTAATTGTCTCGGCTGTCTCACATTTGCTGCTGATTGGGGCGGACGTCCGTACATGTTTGTAGCGTCCATGTGGGGAACGGCACTCTTTCACTTCCCCCCTCCTAAACTCCCTCCATCTGCCACAGTATGTTTCTATACATGATTTGCTCTATTCTTCACAGTTCCCACGGTGGCCCTGATGCAAAACTCCACAAGCTCTTCATGACTACCATGAATAAGCTGGAGTGCTTCTATATCCTTTCTGGTTTGACCATGTTGTTTTTCTGCCACGAATAGTCTGGTTTCCACTACAGTTGGGCTGAATATCATGTAATGCAATGAATATGTTGTGGCACACTCGGGGGTAAACAGAGTGTCCACCGGGCCGGCAATAACACAGATAATGTCCACACAGCGATTTACCCGAAACAGCTCTTTATTTCCTGTTTCGGGGAGGGAATGGGTTAGCGTTAGTCCCGTATACTCAATATTCCGGGTGGGGTGGTCGTGGTCCAGTCCAGGGGTCAAGGCAGGAGAAGGGTAGTCAGACAGGCGATGGTCAAGCACAAGAAGGGTCCTCAGACCGGTCGGTCACACGCTTACTCGCTGCTCTTCGCTCGCTCTTACAATCGCTCCCTCTTTCTCTACTACCTCCCATGGGTCACACACACCCCTCTCTCCATTTCTCTCCCTCTATTTAACCCTGCCGCTCTCTTCCGTCATTGGCCCTGCCCAATCCTCCTAATGGGCTCAGCTGCCTCGCCTTTGCCGCTGATTGGGGCAGAGGGCCGTCTCTGGGCTCTAGCGCCCCTGCAGGAACCTGCCCGCACTGCCCCTCCTTCACCTTTCCCCTCCTAAACTCCCTCCGCCTGCCACAATGTAAAACAAGTAAACAAGTAAAATTAGCTATATTCCTGTAAAGTGGTCCATTTTACAATCCCCTGATATTCCAAGAAGATTCCATCTATAAGAGAGGGAAAAAAACTAAAATGTTGCGCTAATAAAAACGAATTATCTCTCTGTCTTTCTGTATCTCTGTCCCCCTGTTGAATTCCTGGCAGCCATGTTGTTTTTACCATACATTAACACATTAACTAACATCTCAGTTGCAGCTGACAATGTGCTATGGTCAAAAATAGATCCTTGATTTACTGGGATTAAGTATTCCCTTCTCACATTGTTTCTGTTTCTGACACCTTTAAAATAGATATAATTTCAAGTGACTAATTGAAACACCAGCCCGTTTTCACGTGTCATTACTCAGAAAACACTTCCTCAGCTCCATTTCTCTCTGCTGTTCCCTTTACATGCTTAGAAATCCAATTCACATTTCAGTGGTGTTTGTTTAGAAATGCATACTCATGTTTGAGCCCACACAACCATTTGGTCAGTGTTCAGGAACATTAATGGTACAGTGAATCAAATACATTTTCACAGAAAAAACATAATAATGACAAAACTAACCATTGCATCTTTTTTCCTGACCAGATCATAGATATAATGTAAATGGTACAGTATATTATTTCCCCCTGGACTATAGGATTAACTAAACACAGATCAGCGGGCTTTAGATAGAGAGAGAGAGACAGAGAGAGAGAGAGAGAGAGAGAGAGAGAGAGAGAGAGAGAGAGAGACCATCCTATTAATGCGTTCTCAAATTCTACTACTCTTCAGTTTTAGAGACATACACCAAAATGATTCATCTTTACACATGCTTTGACCCATTCATTTCTGTTTTATCCAATTTGATTCTCAAAAATGAATTACAGAATCAAATCTCTGCCTTGGCTTTCAACCCTACACTGGCATCTAAAAACATTCCACAGCTGAGATCCGTTCATTTCTAAGTTACCTTTGCGACCAAAGAGTGCAGAAAGAAAATCACTCAGCCAGACACCAAGTTACACAGCTATCAAATATATTCTCTTGATCGGTACGTTAGTCAGAGACTAAATCTGATTAGTTTCTCCAAAGACAACATTACTTTATCACAGCTCCTTCCAAAAGCCAGTACCGTATCTGTGCATTAGTGGCACAACGTCAAATTAAAAGTTTTTCTGCAAACCCTGAAGCAAATCTATCAGTAGTCATTTTATACACCTGTTAATGTAATAACTTCCCATTCATGTAATAAACAATAAATTTAACAATAATTTGTAATAACGTTTTTTTCCTGTTAACATAGTTATCACATTATTGTTTGTTTTTTGTTTTTGTTTCTTTTTTACATTAATGGACTACACTGACTTTTGGGGAGTTTGGCCCATTGGTCACTTTACCCAATATGTGAAGAGAGTAGTGGTACCAAATTTATCTCTGTGTCTCTGGTAAATAGTTCTGTCTGGTGTGCATGCTAACACATCAGCATACAGTATCGTAGGTGATAAGCATTATCCAAAGTATGACAATACACCTTTCAGTAATGAAAAGTTGTTATTGGTTTACACAAGCATGTCTCAAAGGGCTTTACATTGCTTTATATATACATACTACATCATCATATACATACTACATATAAACCATATACTATGTCATATACATACTACATCATATACTATACTGCACACAAACACATCTATGGACAATCTATGAGTCTTTAGTTCACCTGACCTGCATGTCTTTGGACCGTGGGAGGAAACCGGAGCACCTGGAGGAAACCCATGCGAACACGGGGAGAACATGCATTCGAACCCTCGACCTTCTTGCTGTGAGACGACCTTACCCACTGAGCCACCGTGCCGTCCCATCTTGTGGGAAGACAGATATTCTGCCGTTGTCATTTTGTAAATTTGCTTGTCTATTTTACCAATCCCTAAACAAGCCTGGCAGGTTTAGATGTGTGTCATTAAAATTAACTAACCATCCAGCATCAACTAGAGCTAGGACAATAAGTAAATAACAAGATTACTATATATTGTGGTATATTTCTTTAGGTTATGCCCCCCCCCCCTATATTACTGTGACCACCACAATTTGTAAGTAATTGAAGCATATTACATTACACCATTTAGCAGACGCTTTTGTCCAAAGCGACTTACAATAGTACATTTTTTGTCAACATTATTCAGACCAACTATACAACGCAGTCTTTCATCAGCTAAACACTTCAATAGGAACAAGTAGCATAAAACACTTCAGTAGGAACAGTAGCATTAGTAGTCAGAGTCGTTAGTTTTGTTTTTGTTTTTTGGGGGGGGGAGAGAAGAAAAGAGTAGAAGGAGATATGTTTAGATAGGTCAGTTCAGGTAGGGTCTAGGTGTAGTCAGAAAAGATGGGTTTTTAGTATCCTGCGAAAGATGTGTAGCGATTCAGCTGTCCTGACTGAAGGGGGGAGCTCATTCCACCATTGCGGTGCCAGGGATGCGAAGAGTCGAGCCCGTGATGAGCGACTTCCAAGCCCACGCAGCGATGGGGGGGCTAGGCGATCCACAAGAGTGGAGGAGCGGAGCGGACGAGCTGGAGTTTGGAACCTGACCAGGGATTGCAGATAAGGAGGGGCAGTTCCCTGTACTGCCCTGTAGGACAGTACCAGTATCTTAAATTTGATGCGCGCAGAGATGGGAAGCCAGTGAAGTGACCGGAAAAGAGGCGTGACATGGGAGAATTTCGGTTGTTTGAAGGCCAGCCGGGCCGTCGCATTCTGGTTGCGCTGTAGAGGTCCG
>OMOT01033474.1:2959-13450 GCA_900312575.1 Acanthochaenus luetkenii
ACGCTGGTGGGCACTACCGCCATGCATGACTCCGGCCAGTTGGGCACAGTGGTGAGCCCCATGGAGCTGGTCCACCTAAGCCAGCAGGCCAGCGGCACGGAGGTGGTGCCCATGGAGGGCCAGATGGTTGACGGCACAATGCTGGTGCAGCAGGAGGTGATGCAGGGTGAGGTGGAGGCTGGCCAGGAACACACAGTCATTGAGATCAACCCTGCCTCGGTTGAGCAGGCGGTTGGAATGATGGACTTGCAGTTGACAGAGGAGTCAGGCAGAGACGGGGCTGCCGTGGTGGTTCAGAGTGGGATGGAGATGACCGTGGCTACAGAGGGGGAAGAGACACAGGCCCAAATGCAGGAGGCCCAGACTGAGGGAGTCCAGGAACTGCAGCTGGACACCAATGAGCAGTTATCAGGTATACAGATAGTGGTGATTGAAGAAAATACTCAGGAAGAAAACAAGATCAAATGAGACGGATCTCTCTTTTTATCCATGAGAGTTGGGATGGACACGTGTTGAGCTGTCATGGACTTGTTTAATTGTAAATACATCGAATTTTCAAATACTTCATGAACTGCCTTGGCTGAAGACCAAGCCTTAGAGTAGCCAATTTCCTTTTCTTGGAGTGTCTGTACATGTCATTGTTATTTCACTGATATTTTTAATAAAACAAAGCCACCGCAGCCAAGCTTATATGCTTGTATTTGGTTTGTAATTAATTTGTAAGAAAACCTCCATGAGCGACCCAAGGACAACAGAATGCACTATTAATCTAAAGTGTTATAGATGCAGGGCTGTAATGGTGCTGATGATTTGTCAGTTAACATCCTCTTACTGTCTCGGCCAGGTCAGTCAATAATGTCTTTAGTCCTCTACTGCTGATCAGAAACACTAGCACTAATAGTGTTGCTGTCACTTGAGGTTGGGATTAATTGCACCGTTGTGTTGTAGTGTTGCATCCAAGCTATAATGTTTTTGCACTGTGTGATGTCCTTTTAGGATTACAGGAAGATGTTTGCAACAATGCCTAGTCCCTGAACATTTCTTTAGAAATAAACGTTCCCCATGCAGGTTTTGTTCTGTGCATACCTAAATGGAAAATGACAAAGAAATTATAGATTGAACTCCAGTGGAAGAATTGCACAGCTTGTGCACTTATCGTCAAGGTGGTTTCACTGTCTCAGACAAACGGAATACTTTTTACCACTATTTACTGATTTGTCTTTATTGTGATAATTTTACATATAAGGTTATTGTTTTATCTCAGTATCATTGGTATTGTAAGCTACTGGGCTGATAGTTTAAGTCACAATATATATATTATATATATATATATATATATATATATATATATAAATGTCAAACCTAGTATGTTTATATTTTGCAGTTGTAAGCTAGTGTCATTGTCATATTTATTAGTTTCTAACCATAAGAAACGGGCTTCTCTGTTGTTTCAGGTGCAAGAGACATTCAAACATCTTTTCAGTTATGATCCTGATTAGGAGGACTAACATCAACAATGATGTTCAATAGAATAATTGAATTTAACAAATGGAGGTATTTGCGTTCTGACCTTTTAATGTGTTTCAATATCTCAAATAAAATACAATATACAAATAAGTTAATTAATAAATGGATGTGTCAGTGTTTCACCACCAGAGTGTGCTAGGTGCTCATCTCACTACGGGCTGGAGGGCAGAAATCTGCCGGGGCTGCCTTCATCTCGAGTCTCTATCTGTCAGGCTTGTTGCAGTATACTGTGTAATCTGTGCTGTCATGGGTGCTGACGGGGCACCAGGGCTCGCTGGTTGTTACATTTCCCTCTTGTAGTCCCTAGCACTCCCAGACATGCTGTATGAAGGAAGGGCATGAGGATTGGGGATACATAATTTATTGTACACAACCCAGAAGGCTGAAATGGAGATCCAGATTAACCGGTTGTATTTGTGTGTGGAGTGTAAAAGCGAACTATCCCAATTTCACCAACTGGATCTAAAGTCGGGGCAAAAACACAGGTGTCAGTGTCTGGTGTAGGAATAGAGGGTTCGTTGTCCGAGTGAATTACAGAGGTGTTCCACAGGTTGTAGATCGAGTTTCCTCAAGATCTGCACAGGACAAAGAAAACAGGCCAACAGTAGCATTAGTTACATGTTAGAAGCGCCTGAAAGACTCCTAGGGGGTTGCGAGGCAGTTGAGAGGCCAACAGGGTTGACGTTTTGTATCACCTTGGCTATACCAGGTTTAGCCTAGAATAGATACACAAGTGTGACTTCTCATAGTTGCTATATTTCACAGGCAGGATGCTTCTGTGTTCTTTATATGGCATCAGAGGAGAGGAAGAAAAGCAGCTTGAAAACACACTACCATCATAGTGTGATATTCCATCAGATAAAAAAATGCTTGACTTGAAAATGAATTCACGGTGTGACAGACCATTTGTTCAGTAAGCTCTGAAGGGTTTCAACACGTTTCAATTAATGTCATGTCTTTGAAGTTTCTCAGGGTAAGGTTAATTTTACATGCGTGTCGTCCATTAGGGGCGCTAGGGCGCCGCCCCACCTGAAATTCCAATTGGAAAATAACTATTCTGATAAATACATTTTAAAAGTGTGGCACTGTGTATGTACATATAATTCAATTGTTATATTCACATACATTATATATTATAATAGAAAAGTGGGATGACTGATGAAAAAACACTGCTTGCAGCCTTTGTCTGTGCCGAAGGGCGTATAAATTACCCATATCATGATGGAAGATTTTGTCCATATCACAGCCCAACTCAAGAGTTACCTTTCACGTTATGCAAAAAGTGGCATTATTAGCTATGATTGCAAAAGTTCATGTTCATGGCCAAGAACTAAGAACTAGGTAGACCTATATGGGTTTTTACGCTGCTAACTGATATTTTGTGCTGATATACAGTATCTTTAATTTCGACAATTTGCATGCCAAACAATCCCCAAAAAGCGCAAGGTATCAGTGTTTTCTCCAGAATTGTATTCTTGTCAGGGTGGAAAAGCCTCTGAAACAGTGTTTAAACCATGGGATGCAATAACCCTCCATTATAGCCCAGACAAATACCTTTTAGTGGGTTGGCAGCTCCTTAAAGCTTCACTAGGAAATTAAATTAAAGATAATCATCAGTCTAACACTTCCAAGAACTACTTACAAAGGATGCTGAGATGTTGGTGGGCAAATACAAACTATCATACTAAAGAATCTTGCTTGACAGGCCTCTCGGCTCTGAGGACTGCTGTGTTTACAGGGCAGACAAATAGGATTGTCGACGTTGTCTGATTTTCGGGCAACTGAGGCTGTGAAGGGGACTGATACAGCTCACCGCCCCGTCTACGCACTCCATGCCATGTTGGCATCCAGCAGCGACAGAAGGTGTGACTTCCCTGCTGGACTTTGACAAGTAGATGGGAAGGGAGGTGACAATGACTCTGTGCCCTCTGAAGGATTATGCTTATTATTATGGTACAGACCGTGAGAACAACAGTGTCAAGATAACCAACACTCATACACTAGAGACGTAAACACATTATCTTAAGATGACTTGCTAGGATGGCTAGCAGCATCACTGGTAAACTGGCCAATTGCGTTAAGTCCATCCCTTGTACGGGGCGTGCCCAGCCCGAGAAGAACATGTCTGAACACGGAAGTCTCAGGCACTCTCATGGGGGCTACTGACCCAGGGGAGTCCAGCGCTGAGCATTACTTGTGAAACCTGAAACCTTTAATAAATATACCCAAAAGGAGAGAAGTTGTTTACTATTATTAAGTGACCGACAGTAGAATAAAAGAACCGGGGCAGGGCTTAGGGGATACAGAACCTAGAGCCTAACACCTCATTAGCCTATGATGTGCTGAAATGTATACATTTCCATAAAAACAGCATCGCAAGATGACAACTGACCATGGGGACATTGGGGTCATTTTGTTCCTTTCTCCCCCTACCTTCCTGATTAAGCCGTATTAAATTATGTTGTTGTAAATGTCATTTTGCTTTGGGTTTTACATTTGAATGGCGCTGAATGTTGTTTTTTTGGCATGAAGATTTTAAATTGTTTAATATTGTGGCCTTGAACAAAATAAATCTCCATGTCAGCAGAGTAAAGTGTTTTTTCTCCAATACCAAATAATGTATTTTTTGTTTTATTTTGAAGTTAGCACATGCAGTTATTTATTAGCCTCCATGTGAACATAAGGGAAAATATCCGGGTCGAAAAACTAACTGGAGAGGATAGAATCAATTAAAATAAACTCTGCTTTGGAAAGTAGCAGGGATGAACCACATACTGTATAAGAACTGTTTAAAGAGCCTAAGGATATGAAGAGGCAGTGTGGATGTGCTGTTATGGTGATGGACAGTTATTCTCGGTATACATTTCAAGGACTGAGGGGGCGAGAGCAGAGACAGAGGGAGAGGAGTCCCTGGAGCTGAACATTTTCATAGATTGATGACTACTATTGTGGTATGCTTAAGTGGGGAAACGAATTGATGAGCGGGGAAGATGAGGATTTGAAAAGAGCCAAGGCTTGTCGCTCTCTCCCTCTCATTAAAAAGCCAGAGATAAAGTGTTATCGTTGCATAGCGTGGGACTTCCCATTTAAAATAGAATTAGATAAGTTCACTTTTTGCACGCTGTGGTAGAAAGATGAGACCAAATAGAGAGCAGTGAAGAGAAGAAGAAGAGAGATTACAGGGAGAGAAAGCAGTCAAACAAGTGGTGTTGCTGACGCTCAGAGGTGCTGTAAGGTTGAGTTTTATTCCTGTGTGCATGCATGTGTGTGTGCGTGTGTGTGCATATGCTTTCTGTATGCCACAGCTGGTGCTTAGTCACAGTGCAACTGCTAACTCAATCACAACTGCTAACTACAGCATGCCCTCAAATTGCAAACAGCAAAGGTGTTACTTTAGCTAGTATATCATGAAATGTTTTCTGAAATCTAGGGCTGAAACAATTGAGGGCTAAACGATACTGTATGTCTTGTCAAATAAATACCTGCGTCAAATTACACGTCTTTTCCAAAATATGAGATGAAACTGTGGGGAAAGTGGGACTTTGCAGCAGCAAACATTAATAAGATACAGCAAAGAAAAACTAATAATCATATCAAATGGGAGTATTAAACATAACGCAACTGACTATTTCATTGTGTTGAGAATGTGTGAAGTATAGATGTATGAATGAAAAGTGAGAAAAAATATGAATTACGGCATTATGAGTGTGTACAAAGCAGTAGCCTACAACATATCAAAGCTGCGTTAACCAAGATTTATGTCAAACTACACCAGTGTTATCAGCCTAAATCACAAAGTGGAGCTGCAACTGAAAAGGAAGCATCCCATCCTCACTAATTGAGATACAAATATTCTATTTGGGTTAGGGTTAAATTCTGGTGTCAGGTGACCAATCAAAATGTACAAATGAAATACAAAGCTTCCTCCTAAACAGCAGCAAGAGAGCGCTCCGTCCAGAGAAAGCTGGACTCACCGACGATGGTTGAACCTCTTCACCTCCTCCATACTGATGTCACCTTACATGATTTCTGGGTAATTAAGTCCTTCGAACTTTCACAAATTCAAACCGTTATCCTTCGCTGCCACACACGCATGTACAAAAATCTAACAAAGAACAACACTAACCCTAACAAAACCCCCAAAAGGGCCTGATATTATTAGTCAGGCTATTCAATCAACCTGCCGCTATAAGGTGAGGGAGACAGAGGCTAGTTCCTTTCACAGGTCAGCGGACTGACAAAACCGTGTCTCCCAGTCTGCAACCAGGGAGCTGTCTGGTTGCTGGGGCTTGTCTGGGTTGTGCTGTGTTGGAGTGATCTGTAGGCTATTCACCTCCACGGTGCTGTGGCCTGGCTCTGTTTAATATGGGCCTGCTGTAGCCTCCCGCCATCGCCTGGCGCTGCAGAGTTCCTTCTCAGCATGTGTTTTTATCTGCACCCCTGGGGGCATATGTAATCGCTCGGTGCAGATGAGAACAGCCCCAGTTCAAAGTACCATCTCATACAGCAATTACGCCCAGGAAGAAACCACTGAAAATAAAGAAAATATTCCAGTGTGTCATGGCAGGTGAAAGACTATGGCCTCACCTCCTTTTGCCAAGCTGAGCCGGGGCTGATAGAGGACTAAAAGTCAGCCATCTCCTTAGGGATAAAGAGTTTTTAAGCTGTTAATCCTCCAGTCTCTGGATGATTGAGGTGAACATCTGACATTTGAAGCCCTTTATATATGACGTTTCCAAAGCTTGTGTGTGTGTGCGTGTGCGTGCGTGTGTGTGTGTGTGTGTGTGTGTGTGTGTGTGCGTGCGTGTGTGTGTAATAAATGAAAATGAATGCTGACGAGTGTTGAACTGGTTGGGTTGCACAGGGTGTCAGCAGGGAAGCGAGACGGCTCTCTGGGCTGACAGGCCGACGCGCCTGGTTTGCATTGAGATGCGTGACGCAGCCCTTCGCTTCAACCCCCCAATTGCTGATGGGAGTGTGGGGTTGAGGCCGGGGCAGTGGAGCCTCACAGCTCTGGCAACATGTCCCCTATCAGTATTCCTCCGTGACTACTGCTGATACCGCTTCACCTCCCTACAAAACGTTTTTGTTTTGGAAATCTCATTGTTGTTTCCTTCCTTACACTCCCTCATGCTGACTCACAGTGGCTGATTGTTGCTCAATGTTCGCAGTGGCCTGCACTTAAAATCAAATAACTACCTTACATTTCCTTACATTTCCTGCGAGCAAAAGTAGTTATATTACGTATTGTATAACTAATTAATATTCTGGTGACATCAGTTCTTCTGCTTTTCTTGTCAGTTGTAGCCAGTGATGTATGGTCATCGTCAGTGTTGTGCATGAACGTGCTAAATATTTCTGGTGAACGGTGAACTGAACGGATCATTTTGCAACCAATGAACGTGAACGTGAGCGCCGTTAAGTCTTGCAAGGGTTAACGACGCTCACGCAAGTTCAAGTTCACGTTCATTTATTTATATCGCCCTTCATCACAATCATGTCTGTCTCAAGGGACTTTACAGAAAATGAGCCAAACTAGATCTACCTGAACATCAATCAAAGGAATTATAGAATAGTATCAGACAAACACGGAAACAGAACCAAGGACAAGACACACAATATACATTTTAGCAAACCAAACCAAGCCTACCTGTTCTACAAGGCCTAAACTACCGGCACCACCAGACGTACAACCTCAATGCATGCAAGGAAAAACTTCCACGAAAACCTTATTAGGTAAAAAAATTTAGAAACCTTGGGTTGGCCAGGATGCACGGCTTACGGCACCCGAGGATTTACGGCAACCTGCATGCCAGCATGGCTAGTGAAACCGGCTGGAATTCAAACAATGCAGCTACCAGTCCTGCTGAAGCCAGTTCATGTGGATATTTGAAGGACTTTTATTTACAAATCAGTTCAGATTCCAACGGAAAAATACTCAGCGACGTCATCTATCAGCTAGTGACTGTAATGAAGCCAGTGGTGGAGCCACCAGCTCTGTAATGAAGCCAGTGGTGGAACCAGCTCGCTTGGAAACATATTAATCTATTGTGTTTTTGAACTGCTGCATCATTTGGTTCATGCAGTCTAAATAAAATGTCCACTGCATCTACAGTAAACCTTTACTGCACCTCTTTTTCACTTTGTGCATAATATGGCACATTGTTTAAGTGGTAAAACATACGTAGTTTTTTCTTGGCTTTTAAAAGTAATATTGATTCTATAGTTTATACAGTAATTCATTTAGTTTGGGAAGTGGGCTGGGCAATGAGTGGGGGCTGGGGGGGTGTGGTAGGAGGAGGTTCTACTGAAAAAGAATAGAGTAAAAAAGATGCAAGGAAAAAGTTGTACTTTGTAGTTAGTCAAAGCTAATCAAACACAAAAAATCTGTTACTCTTTGATACCAGTGTAACTATCGTATCGGCTACTGATATGGCCATTTTTTAGCTTGGGCAAAACTAGGCAACCCCTTAATTAAATTGAATACATTTCTTGCTCAACACATTTCATGTTAATTTTATTTTCATATGCTCAATGGAGACATGCCAGCTAGCTGTGATGTCAGGAAAACAAATTTAGCTAAATTTAAATCTCAATAGTCTGGCATGTTGAGTGTAACGTTAGATTATAAGCACTATGTAGTACTGCAGAATGGCCCTGATGAGTAACAACTTTTGAGATGGTTATTCATGAAACAAAAGGGTAGGGAGAGTCATGCATTACTATATTTGAATACAGGAGAGTGAAAGTACTTCTAGTGAATGAAAATAGCTTTCCTCTTTTTCTACAAGGTGGACATATAGAGATATGAGTCAAATCATTGTAAAGTGTTCGATTTGCTATTAAAAAGTACAAGGTACAATCAATTGAAAACTAAGTTGTGCTCTTTTTTCCTGTGCAGTGTGAGGTGGAGATAATATACCTTCCAGTGCTGGTGCTTCAGAGGGACAGCTGCAGGATAGAGGTGGATTCACGAACCATCCGATTCTTCGAACGGGTCTTTTGTAGGAACGATGGGAACCGAGTCTCGCTGGGTGATGAGCTGTTCTTTTTTGGCCAAGTTTTACTGACAGATACAGATATGTCACACTATTTGTTTAAGTTGCCGTCTCCTGCCCCAGCAAACCATTCCCCCATCCATTTAAGAGATAGCCTATGCTCCTCCCTTTCTACTCGGGAGGTGCCCTGGCTGTTCCAAAAGGAGCGCACCCACTGTCACGTGAGGTTCACAAAGCAAAGGCATGATGCACTGGAAGATAGGCTTTCCAGGTAGGCAACAACATGTGGAAATAGGGATGGGCGATACCACAAAGGTAGTAAGTAATACAAGTAATACAAAGGTTAGTATCCTGATACCGATACTTTTGAAAGTCTTCTTAAACTGCCAAAGATCAGACTTTTCTCTTTGTTTTCTGTTTAACAACAGCAATTGTAAAACACATGTTCAATATTATTACCCTTTATAGGAGTTATTCTTCACGTCAGCTGAAAATATGTTGAAAACATTATTTATATATATATTTTTTAAATGGCTGCACATCTGGTTGAGTAACTGTATGCGACTGTGTGTTTCTCAGCGTGCCTGTGTTTGTGTGTGAGGAGTGGAGAGAGAGGGCGGAAGGAGGTACACATTCAATTTCGTGTTTTATGATGTTAGTATGAGTAGACATATTGTACAAATAAGCATGTAAACTCAAAAGTGGGACCTGAGAACAGCAAAACTGTCTTTAAATTGACTACAAATAACTGTCTGTACTCCAGCACATTGGATTTGAAATGAAACAATGACAATGAGGTTAAAGTGCAGACTGTGACCAAGTATTAAATATGACTACTTTATTGAAGTGTATGTTAATTTGTCCAATATTACTTTTGATCCCCCATTTTAGGGGATCAAAAGTAACCTGAGAAATCAACATAAACTTGAATAAAGTAGTCATATCAGATCGCACTAATGAACTGACAGTACAGAATAAAAAGACTGATGAAGTGACGATCACATTACATTACGCTTTTATCCAAAGCGACTTACATACCATCATATACATACTACATCATCATATACTAACTACATCAACCAACTGGAGGCTGGTGGGCTGGTCATCCACATAGCTAGCCCTGCTGACTCTTGTAACTATAGTCAATGCAGGAATTAAAATGTTTGTTCTGCAATTCACTTAGCTACAACAACACTGTGCTACCACACCACTTTAACAGGTGGAGTTTTTTAAAGTCAATGCAGTTTCACCTCACTTCAGTCATGCATACCCCACCCCTCCACCCGAGCACCTGGGAAGCTCTAGTGAGCTTGTTAGAAACAAGGTAGCTAACATTTGATTACCACCCACATGTTTTCTCACTTAACAGACCAGTTTTACTTTTACTTTTGACACTGATTAAATCCCCCACCCCACAACCTACCTCAGGTTTATGGGAAAATTGATGTGTGGGAAATAACCGCGGCACGGTGGCGCAGTGGTTAGCACTGTCGCCTCACAGCAAGAAGGTCCTGGGTTCAAATCTCGCCTGGCCCTTTCTGTGTGGAGTTTGCATGTTCTCCCCGTGATGGCGTGGGTTTCCTCCGGGTGCTCCGGTTTCCCCCCAAATGCAAATATATGTGTTTGTGTGTAGTGTGGTGCATGGTGTGATGTACTATGTATATGATGCATGCAATGTATACTTGTATGGAGGCGGCAGTAGCTCAGGAGGTAAAGTTCCCACCCCGCAACTGCAAGGTCGGCGGTTCGAGTCCAGCTCCTCCCGGGAAAAATCTGTCGTAGTGTCCTTGAGCAAGACACCTAACCCTGAATTGCTCCCGTTGAGCAGGTTGGTACCTTGCATGGCTGCCTCCGCCAACGGTATGATATGTAGGTCGCTTTGGATAAAGGCGTCTGCTAAATGCTGTAATGTAATGTGTAAGTCGCTTTGGATAAAAGCGTCTGCTAAATGCTGTAATGTAATGTA
>OMOT01033476.1:3668-14373 GCA_900312575.1 Acanthochaenus luetkenii
AAATGAAGCCATTTTGCCATTGTGTGGAGCAAGGAGAGAGAGAGAGAGAGAGAGAGAGAGAGAGAGAGAGAGAGAGAGAGAGAGAGAGAGAGCGAGAGAGAGAGAGGGAGGGGGGGAGAGAGAAAGAGAGAGAAAGGGAGGGAGAGAGAGAGAGGGAGAGAGAGAGGGTGAGAAGGAGAGAGAGAGAGAGAGAGAGAGAGAGAGAGAGAGAGAGAGAGATTCCATAAATGAGAAAGATAAGCCTCAAGAGGTACTGAGAGATTGAGTTGTAAAATGAGTCAGACACACTGTTGTACACTGTTGTGCTCATTGGACTTTTGAATTGCTATTTATTATTATGATACAGTGTATTTTGTTGTTGGTGGGTTTTTATCAATGACATTTTCGTACATTCTGCTACATTATAAGCAAGGATGTAGTGGAAACCAGAAGAAAATCAGTTTGCCCACCTTTTGACTTGTGGAGTTTCTTTATGATGTAAATTCATAGAAGACATCATATTAAGTAGTATCGAACTGATACAGGCTTAAATTATATTAAAACACGGTCTTCAACAAACGGATAAATTGATGCTTTGCTGAACATAGAATTGATTGTTATTTCTATTGGTTGTTTGCCGTATAGCGATCGCTGACTGAGGGTTATAGTTTACTCACCTTTATATTTACCACGACATCACAAATTGTGGGTAATTCCAACAATTGTCATTCATTAATTGAGTAGGCTGAAGGTTATTCCAAATTGTTAATCACACTGTCTCATTTAAAATTCAGTTGGAACCAAAACCAATAATGGAGGTTAAGGCTAATGGGAGTTTATCACCTTCTACTCAGTCTTCATTAGTCTGCAGTTCATACTTGCCTTGATTGAAATCCCATCATGGTCTATGCTTTGCACAGAGACTCTCTTTAGCTACATGCGTTTCTTTGTTTGCCTCACAAAAGCGCTCACACTGACTCATTCTGATACAGAATTTGTGTGACAATGTTGTGACCACTGAAGCATGGGGTGATAATATACCCAATTTCCAAAGTGCTTTTGTTCTTCTTGAGACAAATATATCAGCTGCTGAATACATAATTATTTCCCCCCTTCCTGCATCTGAGGTTAGTTGTGCCAGTTCATGATTTGATCCCCAGTCAGTATTTACTCAAGAAATCAAGTAGGAAGATCTGAAAGGATTGTTTTCAAAATACTGAACAGATCGTGAAATTCTGTAGGACTTCAATCTGAATCTTACAGGATTCTGATAATCCTGTTGGACTGTCCAGTAAGATTATTAAAGGAAATTCCACCCAATGCGGTCGGCATGACAGGGAACACCCACAAAAGCGTCATATCCCTTCGCCACCCCCATGGGAGAAAACAATACTTGCCGTCCATAGTTTGCTAAACAAAACACTGGATTTGATGAAACTTATTAGCATTTTATATTGGACTGGATTTGATTATTTGGACTGCAAAAGATGCCAACTTGGTCGTTTTGTGGTGGAAAACCACTGGGGGGGAAAACTATGAGCTTCCAGGGACCCATTAGTTTTTTAACGTTTTCCTTCATGTTAAAACGTAATGGTGTGTGTGGCAGTTTGACAGACATTTCATCACACTATTTTATGTTGTTTTTAAAAGGCAAGTCTAATTTAGCATCGCAAGCTTATCTGGCACAGTATGACAACGTCTCACGGATCATGTGAAGTTCAGCTATGTGAGCGTCTCCTTACCACATGACAGCAGACATCAGGGAACGACACCTCTGGCCATTGAGTTGGATCGTTCGTCCAATCTGTTGGGCGAAACGACCCAGTGTAATTTTTTGGGATCAAAGCATCTGTTGTTATCAGAAATTATGCTAATTCAGGCTAATTTGGTCTGGATGGCGCTCCTTTTCTACTGACTTGTTTCCCCCCACACTGGCTCATCTATTGTACACAGATCTATACTCCTACACTGCTATATCATCAGTCTGTGATGTTCAATGCATTCCAGGAGTTACTACGTCGTGTTGTAATTTACTTTTTCGCTGTACCCACTTTCCCTCAACCTGCCTCGTCTGCTTCGGCTTCAGTTAGGGATTCCCTACATTTCCCAGAATGCCTTTTCAACAACCCCCAGAGAAGGGGAGTGAACTTGTTGCGTTCAGCTGTGGGTTACAGGTGTAGGTGGAGAGAGCAATAGAGGTAGTGAGAGTGTAGGAAGAGCAATAGAGCCAGAGTTTGTCCTGTCATGAAAAAGTGAGTCACGCCCCTTACTCAAATCTCAACATGTCTTGCGGCTGCACTGCATTCTGGTCTATTGAGGCTACTGTTGGAAAAACAGAAATTGGTACATTACCAATAGTTGTTTTCTAACAGTGTTAAAGTGATTTAGGGTGGATTTTTCCTTTAAGACCAAAATGCAATGGATTGGGATTCGATTACATTGTATTTTGAAACTAATCCTTTAGGATTTTCCTAATATACAGGAACGTTTAACTATGGATTCAAGGGGTTCATTATTTCCTCTTGGTGGGGCCAAGTGCTTTGTCTCTACACAATGGAAGGCAGCAACTGTCAAACCAGTAAAGCATTCCCAGCATGATGATTAGCCCACAAACACTGTTCTGTGATTGGTCACGTGATTTTATTTTCAGTTTCAATTTAGGCTAGTAGGGGGTTTCTAGATTTTGAATAATTTTATTTTTTTGTTATTTTTTTCATATGAGGTTTTAGTATTTTGGTAGTTATGGCCAAGCAGGATATGATGCAGCAGTGTTGTAAATATTGTGTTGTTACCCTGGGGTGTTCGCACGATATGATATCAATGTGAGCCCATCATGGATGTGAATCATTTAGAGTTTCATTTTGAATTTAAATGTCTTCATGATGAAAATATCATATTTCACATACAGTACTTTTTGGTCTCAGCCTTAATTAACAGTTTCAGATAGTGTTGACATTATCAGGGATTGTAGTAGTCCAATAATGCCTTCTGAATGCAGGAAGGTTTTTCACACATTTCTCCACATGCCAGGCCAGTGAAATCCACTTGAATAGTACATATTTTTTAATCCAGATAAAAAACAAATCAAAAGGAATTATCTCTTAATTTAGTAGGTGGCCAAAATGGGACATTTCTGTTCCTGTTTCTAATGAATCCATACCCAGCAACTCCTGGGGTTCAGAATAGGCACAGATCATATTAGACCTTCAGCTGTTGTAGTCATGTTAATTGACGTGTGCATCAAGTGAGTGAATAAAGGCCAAATAGGTGTGAAATATACTCCTAATGCAGGTCATGTGACAGAGAGACCGGGAGAGTATGGAAATGTCACTGCCAAATTAAAGCAGCAGCTCAATGCAGGCGCTCTCCTCTGTGCACATCATGTATGATTCAAAGTATATGTGACTGCCCTTCCATCAGACTAAAGCTGGCAATACATAATTGATAACATCTAAGATAATTTTAGAAATATTTTGATTTATTTTAAAATGATGATCTCCACATTAAGTCGTTTCCCTCTAGCTAATTCCGGGATGAAATATTTTTCCTCCACCACAATATGCCATTTCCACGTGTGCGTCACGTGAAAAGGTCAGCTGCCGGTTAAGGTTAGGCAACTAAAACAATTTGCTTAAGGTTTTGGTCACGGTTAAATAAGAAAACCTTTAGCTGAAAATGAAAACTGCTATCCAAATCCCTCCTAGGGCACCAAATGTGTCACCTGCCATGATGGATTTCTTCCTTGATCCAGTGTCACACATGATAGTAAAAAAAACTCACTGCTTTGCATGATTATGATCTCTGAGACAAATATGTCGTCTGACTGTAAGTGGAGGAGCAAGGAAATCGAAAAGTTTTGCATTCCATAGAGAAATGCAGCATTTGATCATTTAATGCTCGGTGTTAATCATTACGAAATCTATCAAACAATCTATTCGGTTCAATTCTGATGTTTGACGATAAGGCTAACATTGTTACTATCAAATCAGCAACTGGACTTTATGAGCATGCCATCTTTTCCAGTTCATTCTCTATTGAGCTGTATTGAGCCTGTCATTTCTGTTGCCCCGCGTTAACATTGCAAGCAACTTGGTTAATGGTTCTCTCTATTCTGACTGATTGTGGAAGAAGCAAGAGGCTCCGATTGCATCTATGTAGTGTTCAATACGGGAAAAGCCATTCTTCATCCTGTGGTGAGGCATTTATATTCTTCCAGGATGACAATGTCCTCATCCACAGGGCAAAAGTGAATTGTTTTCCAAGCATGAAAATGACTTTGTCACCAAATCTCAACCCAACCTAGAACTTAACACATTCTGGAACAGCACCAGAGCCACCAGTTCCCGCCACCTTCACCAAAGATGATATTTCCATGGAATAATTCTACTCTCTAGTGCAGGTAGAAGTAGACAGAGTATACACTTTGCTATGATTTATGTGAGATGTTCTGTGGCTCTTGGTTGCACATAACCCATTATAAACATTTATAGGCTACTGTTTTCTTCACTTTGACAGTTATATGACATTTGAAATTCAGCGATAATGCCCTTTAATGTTTGCCTTACATACGAATGAGCCAGGAAATGCAGCATACAGGAGGTAATTGCTGAGCAACCAGAATTGTATACTGCAAGACTTTCAAGGCCTTTTTTGATATTTCCTTTATTTCCTTCATTTTGATTATGGCCTGTAGGCAGATTAATAAAATTGGACACATTAGAGGCACAAAAGATCTCGGAGGTATTTTACGAGAGGGAAATTCAACTGCGTGGTGCTGAAAGTTTTAAATGTAGGAAAATTTATTTTAACATAAACATGATAAATGTATTTCAGCAGTAAATATTAGATAAATGCAAAAGGAAAATTGAAGACAATTGAAATGGGAAGAAAGCCACCAACACATGGTGAAGCACTGTGAAGACTCATTGGGGAACATTGTATTTTTCATGTTGGAGCCTAAGAGTGTGTTTGATTGGGTTATCTTCTTCCCACGGGGTACGACAAGCCAATCAACGGCAGTACATTGCGGTCAATTTTAGTGAGTGACAGGGACCAACAGCCGACAGGTGGATGAGAATGAATCATTTAATTGTCACGGGTTGAATCTCTACATTACAACACGATCTCCATCCAGCATGCTACTACACTCCCACGCTCATGTACCACCAAGATGCCTAAATAACACCATGGACATGGCCATAACAAACTAAAGACTAAAGTACGTGACTGTTGGGGAATTCAGTCACGTACAGTACAGGTTATTCAATTGGACAAGAGACAGTCCAAAGAAAAGCCCATGGACAGAGAATGAAAACAAACCCCATACTCGTGCTTTCTCTTTCTCCTCCTTAACTCTCCCAGGTCTTTGCACCTGAGGCTAAAGTTATCGACCAATTGTCCAGTCTTCATTTTGTAAACCTTGATACGGCTGGTTAGCGCAAGGTGCAGAGGTGCACTTGTTTTCCAGAGGATTCCTGCATTCTTGCCTGAAACCTGACAGCTTCTGTGCTCTGTGTCTTGTCTCTAAATAGTCTGACGGTCTAATCTGGACAGAGAAGAAGAGAAGCAGAAGAGCCTGCCATTACATTAACATCTGTGCGGGGTATTCAGCTTGCATGGTACAACTTCTGGTTGATGCCTCTAATGTTGTGACAGACGATACGACTGACAGTGTGGAAAGTCTCATTAGTGTCCTGCTTCTACCTGTTTCTAGTCGTGTCTCCTTCATGTAATCCTCTCGTGGTGGGAAAATGTAGTACTCTCACTTTGCGTGCACAAAACACATCAAGACCAGGCTCAAATGGCCTCTATATGTTGTATACTGTCTGCTTTTGTCAAGCGCACAATACAAGTTAACCCAGGTTCCATATATCTTCTCCATATGTAGCCTGGGCATAACAACCTTTTATTCATTGTTCTTTTATACCTTGTTTCCCAGTGGCCTTTCGGTTACCAGACGTTTCTATATGCTAGTCTGTTTTATTTATGACTATTGAGGGTGAGACATAGAGCTCTGGCCCATGTACGTTAAATCAGAGGGTGAAACAGCAAAAGAGAGGCCTCGGGGAAGAAAAGCTGAAATCGGACGTGCTCTACAACCGAAACTCTGATACAGCTGCTGAAGTTTGTATTCATCTTGATTGATTTTAGTTAGCACATACCAGAAAAACAGAAATACAGAAATCAGAAAATACATTACTGAAGAAAGTGCAGAGTAGAGACAAGAGACCCGCAGGGGCCTATACGAGGCCTCCTACTCTTGACATGTGTTTCATGTAACATGCCAGTTAGAGTCCTGGCTCTCTTAATTCAACATGGCCGGCCACGAACCCAAATCTAGACTGAAAGGAATACATTACTGAATGTATTCTGTTGTATTCTGTTTTATGGTAGACTTTCTGTGTAAGGGCTGGATTTGTAAAGAGTTGCGAGAGGAAATACATCACTGACGTATCCCCTCAATCACAGATCCAGACATTCACTGTGAAGGCCCCGCCATTAATTGTTTGTTAATTATGGCTTGTCTTCAAAGCCACAGGTGTTTGGCCTTTTGCCTTCGATGTTAACATGCCTTCGGCAACCTACAAGCCTTTTCCAATTACATTTTGGAACAAATGATCCATTACGTCCATTTTTTTAAAATGTATTTAAATAAATATAACCATTCTGGTGAATTAATGTGATGCTATCATTCCAATGATGGTCCAATAATGAAACAAACCATTTGGAATGTAAGAGAGTGCAGTACAGCTCTAGAAACACTATTGTGCCCATAGAGCACTACATCAGTACATCTACAGACTTAAACATACATCTACATACATCTACGTCACTTAAAGGGGATTCTTTTGTTAAATGTTCTATGATCGCTTTAAGGCCCATAGTCCACATTACTATCATGTGGCTTATAGTCTAAATGATCATGACCACATTAGTCTGAATAGATCATGCCAACTGACATGTTATGCTCTTGGCCGGGAACGTGTTGTAGACTTGTAAAAACAAGACAAGCAAACTTTGAAATGAAGGGTTTTCATTTCTATTCCTAGCTGCCGAGCTCCAGCATATAATAGCGATGTTGTCGGTTTACAGTAGAGGCTCCCGCTACCTTACAGGTCTAAACACTCCCTGAACAAATGATTCTTGTCTGCGCCAGCTTTTGGACTCTGCTGGGGACCCTGGGTACCTATAAACTGCAGTGGGGAAGTAGTGCTTGTGATATATCAAATGGGAAACTGCCTGGCCAAGCTAGACCAGTGCACTCAATTCCAGATGTTAGGTTTGTTATTCACAACCTGCGGCACCAAAGAGAGTTAGGACGTTCCTCACATGGGCCGGCGGTGTTTTGAGGTGTTCCTACTAGCCTCCCTTGAGTTGTTTAGTTCTGAGATTGCCATACTTGTCAGTTCTACTCCTGATATTGAGGGAACACTGCTGCAAGCATATAACAGCATATTAACTCTGTTTCTCTCTTTCTGTGCATCTGGCTGACTGGAGCTAAAGATAGCACACTCCTTCTAGTTCATCAGTGAGCTGTTAAACGTTGCCCCGTATGCCATGCCGGCCCACGGAGAAGCTATCACCGGTAAGGATTCAATCAAACATTCAATCAGCTTATTGTCTGATGGACTGATACACCTGCTATACAAGGGGCGGGGTAAAGGCTTGAGCGATGAAAGCCTGCTATATCCAAAGACACTCTAACTCACTCTCACTCCACCGTATCTGCCTCCCATCATTTATTGGGTCTCACACTCGCCGGTGAAGCAAAAACATAGGAGTTAAACCTCCACGACAAAATGTCTGTGCGACGGAGATTTGGATTATCTGATGGTTTTTTGTTTGTGAAAATAACAAACAGAAAGGCAATGAGCAATGGAAGTTGATTATAGTACAGCTAGACCTATTCTTAGCCCATCAATTGACTCAGCACAGGTTTTGGTGAGCCATACACACATTGGTTAAGCTGCAAAATACCATTAAATAGCCTTTGAAGTGAAGACAACCCCCCCACCACCTCCCACACACACACACACACACACACACACACACACAGTGCTGTTGGAATGAACACAGTGATATCGCAGATCAGTAAAGGAATTATACATTAAGTAACAAGATACTAACAAAGCATTATAGCTTGACTGATATCTCAATTTATAGATTCATGATAAACTTGCTATAATGAATGCATGAATAAAGAAAAATAAATCGAATTAATCTAGGAGGAAAACATAATTCATTAAAATAATCATGGCTGTTTCAAGTAGCTCAACCTCTGGCCAAGAGAACTTCATTAAAGAGCACCGTGCAAGCACCAATTTAGGCTTGAAACTCGGCATGCTTATTTAGGCAAAGGATGAACTCCAACTTGAATTGCGCAATACATTTATCTTGCAATGACTGAAGCACAAACGATATCTTCTCCTGGCAGCATCTGCAATTTCCATATGGTGCTGCAGATAATTGACTGACGTCACTGATGATTCATACCTGAGGGAGTTTGAGTGCAGCCGTTGCCTGAGCCCCACCTACCCACTCACACGATGCAGTACAAACAGACACCTGAAGATCTTGCTTTTGAAATGCCTCCATCAAATGTGCGACAAATCCTGTTGTGCTTTAAGAGTGTGTGAATTATCATTCCCTGCAGATACGTTCTGTCATACCAATATGCTATCATGTGCTCTGTTTTGACAATAGATACCTTATTTGTGTTTTTAACGCCGTATGAGGGAGGCATTACTTTTTTCATCCTTATTTAAAAGTCATCAAAGATTCATAATTCTATGGGAATATAAAGTATAGTAATAACTGCAATCACTACCATTTGGATTTCCATGCAGAAAATAACAATAGCATTTGTAAAATTTTTCCTTTTTGTATTTAATCTTGGAAGCTACTTTGTTGTTGCCAACCATGTTACTTTTGCTCTGAATAGAGTGCACCTTTTTAAATTTAGCACTCAAGGATCATGTTTGTTTTTATTGCTAGAATCCCCCTGATAAATGGACCAGACACCACTGTTTACATTCAAAATGTTCACACCATTAGTTATATAATAAAGCTCCGGTTTTAAGGGATTTATGATTTATGGTCGGCCTAAATAGATAGATGAAATATCTGCTTAGCAAGCGAAGCAAGATCCAGCTTGCTAAGGTAGAAGTGTAAAGGTAAAATGACAAGCCATTGCCATCATATACTGTAAGCCACCAGCCATTGCTATTGACAGCAGACGGTCCTCAGAGATGATTCAAACCAGGGCAACATTTTATACGGCTTGTGACATGATATTTCATACAGCCTGTCAACCGTTGCTGGGGACGCTTCAAAGATAGAATCAGCCATGCTTGTCTCTACGGTTATTGATGAAGAACAACTTTAGAGAGATGGATTACCATAAATATCTGGAGCCACAGAAGAAAACAGTTTGCACCCTACATGACCCTGATGCAATCTACCCTGACTGGATATTTCTCAATTGCAATGTCAGGTCAGAAGTTGTCAGTGCACACATTCACCAATCTGATCTATTTCCTATCAGTGCAAGATTTGATCTAAGATGCTGAGGACAGTTACTGGATCTGGAATAGGCTTTCATAAGTTTCCAATGAGCGTAATAAAGGCATGATGAATTCCAACATGATGCTGGCTATATTTTATTGATATCTCCAATACATTTGTCTTGCGTTGCAGGATACAAATAATCTCCCAACAAAGTCAAATCATATGCTTCGTAATGGAGCCGCCAGAACATGTCCACAGTTGCCAGTAGATCATTAGCTTCTATTACTTTGCAGAAACTTTGCACTGAGTTAGAATACAGTTCAATGGGTTGAAGGACAGCCGTTGCATTTTAAACTTCATCTGGCACTTTTTCTTCACCAGACATTTCTCAAATTGTGGGAAAATATGCAATTTTGTCTTTCACTTTCCCAAAACTGGCATTCCTCATTGAAACCCAGGGGAACAGCTAGTGGCAAGCTGTATCATATTTTTCCATAAAATATGTCAAGTGGCTGGTGAAGAAAAATATACACTATTGCATTAGTTTTGTGTTGCTCTCAGTGTACACATACAGCAGGCTAGGTGCCTAAACATTCACAAAAATAGCTAGACATAGAATTTAATTGAACATTCTCCTGAATTGTTTAGTAGCATTTATGAAAGTCAGGTTGTTTTGGAGTTGTATTGGAAATGAGGTTGGTCAGTTACCCCTGTACTTTTTGCTCAAAGTCCCGAAGTGCTCCACTCAGATTTGGCAGACATTCCCAGAAACACAGTAAAATCATCTGAAATGAAATTCCAAAAGGGGTAGTTACTTAGTCTTCTACACTGACACAACTGAGTATGTTTGTTGTTGTTGTTGTTGTTGGTTTTGTGTGTTTTCAACATAAGGGGGCCCTAAAGTGACACCTTCAAGTCATATTTTTATGGATAACCTTGAGATACAAACTCATTGCATTTACATTACTACATTACATTACGGCATTTAGCAGACGCTTTTATCCAAAGCGTATTACATATCATCATATACATACTACATATACATCATCATATACTAATTACATCATATACATACTACATTATCTACAGATCATATACTAACTACATCATACACATACTACACACAGCACAGGGTCCAGAGGTGTAAATCATTGCATAGATTCAGCACTGTCATTGCATACTGTACACTGTCAGTATAAGTGTTTGTTGTTAAAAATCA
>OMOT01033476.1:14393-26151 GCA_900312575.1 Acanthochaenus luetkenii
TAGCAGACGCTTTTATCCAAAGCGTATTACATATCATCATATACATACTACATATACATCATCATATACTAATTACATCATATACATACTACATTATCTACAGATCATATACTAACTACATCATACACATACTACATTATCTACAGATCATATACTAACTACATCATATAAATACTACATTATCTACACATCATATACTAACTACATCATAAACATACTACACACAGCACAGGGTCCAGAGGTGTAAATCATTGCATAGATTCAGCACTGTCATTGCATACTGTACACTGTCAGTATAAGTGTTTGTTGTTAAAAATCAACAAATTATTATCCCATCATCTCCCTCAACTACCCATAAGTGGATGGTTAAATGTCCCATATATGCCTAATTCACCTTGAGTTCTCATTCACCTCATTAAAATAAAGCCTAAACAAGTGAAACTTTACTGATTGTGAAGTTGACCACTGCATCCAGGAAGCTATCATTTGGATTAGTATTTGCATTACTAATAAAACCAAATATGTCAATTAGTAAGAAGTGATGGCAGCAGTAAAATGATATTTTCTCAACTGTGCACATCATCAAGAACCAGAAAATTAACAATACACTTTCTCACTGAAGTTGATCATTGTTTTTCAACAGTGACAAAGTAGTCATTTCACATGATTACACACAAATATAATGCAATCATTACGGCAGAAATGTCAGTTTGACCAAAAAAGTGCTTCCTTCACTGTGGCAAAGTCACGTAGTAATATGTGTTACAATATTTGGTGAGGGAGCTTGAGGGAAAAGACTACTAAATCAAAATGGGACAGTGCCTAATAAGGGAGCATCAGAGCAGCTCTATAAAATACCATCTCAAATGCACCAAGCTTACAGTATGTGACAGCCAGGGCTCATATGGCAAGAAGCCAGGCATATAAATTGGTAATACTTCACTTGAAGTATTTTTTCTAACACATTCATAACCCCTGAAAAACTGAACCATGTTGCTATAATGAAGGTCTTCTTCAAGTATTATGAATGTGTTATAAATCATGAATTCAAGAAATAAACACAGCGTCAATAAATATACTGCCAGCAAGCCATTCTCATGTTCATTGTTATCCCATGCTTTTTCCCAGTTTGAATTTAAAATCAGATATGATTCATGACGATACCAGGCCAACCCATGGCATGTAGAAACACCATTTTGCACGCATCTCTTAATCAAACCTCACCACAAGATGTTACAAAACAGACAACAATTAATCTGTCAATTAATGCATATGCAACAAATTAGTTGGATCTTAGAAATTAATGAAACATATTATAACACCCATAAATAAACCTGCACAGAAAAAGTCTGGATGAGCTTTTCTGTAATTGGCAGTATGTGTACATATTATGTCATATAACTTGTCATGTAAGTATAGTCCTTAACATATATATATATATATGTATATCATTATCATCCCGTATCCCATACATCATTGACTTTAAAGTGCATGGTGTATAGTTTGTGTGGTGTTAAGCCAATTCTCACGTGTGAAACTTTGTGTATTTCCACCATTTATACAGTCTGTGCAGGACTTTGTGGGGCAGTGGATGGTGTCTGCAATTTTGAGAGTGAGTATATGCCTTTTTGGAATAATGGAATAATATAACAAAGAAAGTGAATGGTGGCTGGTCTTGCTATTTGCTGGGTTCATTTCATTGTTTGCCCAAAAATGTTGCCACATGGGGCACATGTTGGGCACAGCTAGAGCGCCATAGTCAATATGTGACCTTAAGAGCCCCAATCTAGGTTTTGCTTACCATTTGAGGTAAAACGTTTTGGGTATACAGATGGAAGAATGATCTTACAAACAATGCAGATAGAAAGGTTTTTACAGCTGTAAAGGAGATTTAGAATTCATGATTGGCTGTCACACACAGTCAGTCCTCATATTAAAAGGTCAGTCAATTTGACAGTGAGAAAAATCCTTCCTGCTCTTATTATTCGTATTTCAATCTAAATGTTGAGAAAGATTTCATTATTTGTCCTTCAAGATTTTATTTAAGGGAGAAAAACTAAAAGATAGAAAGAAAGTAAACAACTGGAAGCCTAATGTGCTCACAATTTTGTGGAGATGTTCCATCAGAGGCTAAATAATATGTGGTTGAGCTTTTTTATATAAGTGCTTGCAGGTATTAACTGGAAAATGTACCCATATCCCTGGGAAAACACCCTGGGTACTGTCAGTGTCCACAAAGTCAGTCAGCTCCAGAACATGGTGCTTGATGAGAGATTAGTGGCTCCTGTGTTTCTGCTTCAGGGAGAGACCTGCTCACATGAACCAATCCTGACTCAGTTTAATGGAATAACTTAAGCAAATTCATTATTAACTTACCTTTTTACTTTAACTCGCTCACAATCCCTCTGTCATGCATCACCAAAAATACATTTTTCAAGGCTTTTTCCCCCCAGTAAATATTGGTCCCTGAACCCCTCCAGCATTTAAGTGTCATTCAAATTTTCGCCCTTGCCCATAGGAGTGTGTATGTACTGCACACCACCAACTATTTATATTCTATTAGGCTGACAGCAAAGTGGGTATCTGCGTGGCGAAGCAAGAGCAGTCTGTTTTGAGAATTGCATGGCAACATTTGTTTGTAGAGGGGATAATTGGATAAGGCAGGGAATCCTCTAATGGTTTAAATGTCAACTGGTCAATAAAAAGCCTGGCATGCTGTCACTTCTCATTTGTACTGAGACGGAGGATGCTATTAAAAATTGGAACTAAAATTACCAACGTGACATTTCTCCATTTATTCACTGTTGTTTCTCATGTCTATTCTCTATTCTGTCCTCCAGTAACCGTGGATTGGATCCCCTCAGATTCCTCCAACTGCTTGACTACAAATTCTGACCTCAACAATTACTATTGACAGGAAAGAAACCTTTAGAAGGATGGCACTTAATTAAATGAGTAATTTCTTACATATCAAACTGCACGTGTCTCATGTCCTTTGTGAGCATGTGGTTTAGTGGCAGGATACGTTTATAGGAACCAATTAGAATTCATGAATTAATCCAAACATTCCACTCATGACACAGTTTGCCCAGCATGTCCGAATATAATGAACATGACGTCCTGGCATGAACCCAAATCAGGTAGTGTAGTGCATTCGATCTGGACAAAAAAAAAGGGAGAGCACGAGAACAAATTGGACACCTGATCTAAGAGGGTTAAGGCCTTGTGTTCACCAGTTTTTATAACTAGCAGATGCTTTTGGGAAGAGCTGGTCATGCAGTTGCCATGCAATTCAAGCAAAGCTATTGAGAGCACATGTTTTCAGTAGTTCAGTAGGGAATATGTTTTACTTCTAGCACTGAACATGAAAGAAAACGACTGCTCTCAGCAACGTTCAATATTGTATCCCTTCCAGTGCCCGAGAGCTTCTAAGTTAGTACAAACAATAATAACAGTACTAGCTATAAATGAAGCATTCCCCCTTGCCAGAATGAAATAATATTGCAAATTAGATGTGATAGTTGAGCATCGGTGATTCCTCTGCAACAAATAAAACACGTACTCAAAATTTATTAAAAGCCTTACGGGGTTTTTTGGTTTTGTTTGTAGACTCTACACATACAAGATTAACTGCCATTCAACAGAGAAGAGGAGTGAAAACTCTTTCATATTGGGTATTTCCACTGAGGAGTTTCTTTGTGGCTCTGAAAATGGTAACAATTAACATGTTAGAGTTAAAATCAGGAAAATAATCCAGGCCATGAACATTCATGGAGGATTTTTGCTATCTACTTCCAGGATTAAATCAACGAATGGAAGTCAACAAACAAACCAGAGAGCCAAGATAGGGATTTGTGCTCAGGCAAAAATGCAGTTTGTGTCTTCTGTTAATGAGCCAACCCAAGACAGGCTGCTTCTGTATGAAATAAAAATAAAATTGCTCTGCTGTCTGGTTACAGTCAACAGACCCAATTCCAACCGTGACTCTAGAGACAATGGCTTTTTGCTCAGAAAAGCACACAGCAGAATGATTCTTCTACTAAAACTCTCTGAGTAGATTCTGTGAGAAATTCAGACAGACTCAGAGAGGAATCTAACTGTCCTGCATGACTGACAGTCACCACTATGTCACCATTTTTAAAGATGTTTATAGTTTTAACCCTTTAACCCAGGGATCCACCATGAATCATTTCAATAGAAATTTAATAAAAATAATTGGTCAACAAAATGGAAATCGGTAATGTTAAAACTTGTACAGTCCCATGATTAAGACCCTCCATGGGAAACGCCTCTGGGTGTGTCAACCAATGACACAAGTCTGTGCGCCATTCTTGAGCATATTTCTCCTCTGCGCATTGCAAGGTGGGAAGAGATGTTGAAACAAAGTACCATGATCTGCGTTAAAGGATAATTCCGGACATGTTTTGATCGCTTTTTGGGATCGACTTTTGGAGCTTGCTTTGGCCCTGTGTGTGTGTATTGCAGGGCAGCGCTCCCAGCGAACTGGAGGTGCGTAAAGCTCTACAGTGGAGTAAGTGATGACATTTTGAACACAATCAAACGTCGTTGTGTCAAAAACTAGGAAAATAAGGCCCAGCTGAAAATATCCTTTCAGTAAGCCAAAGTTTGTTGTCAAACTTTATAAAATGTTTCTCCCTATGAGAAAGATATGGACAGTATTGCAATATGCCCTACTGAGGATGACCTGCTGTCTAGACATAAATGGTCCCAGGAACAGGAAGTTCCAGCTCCCAGCACAGTATGTGCCAATGAGAGTGCAAGGACATATAAAGTGAGTAGAACCTGACAAATGTATGAGGGGATGCTGAACTCACTGCAGTGCAGATTTATTGTACTGGCCCACAAAGTGGCCATGCCTCTGGTATAATGGGATCTCAGGCCAGTTGGGGGCTGTACTTTGGAGGTCATGCTTTTTTCACACAGTAGACAAAACCCAGCAATGAACTGCGTACGCACTACAGCTCTCAGCCTGATCCGCCACCGTCCCCATAATTACATTTCTCTGAACGTTTCTACAAATGTTCCTATACGTAGAAGAAGTTATGCCTGCTACTTTAGCCAGTAGGCAAGTTTGCCCTTGGCTGTACAATTATTCTTGTGAGGCTTGGACCAGAAACACCTCATCTCGCTCCTGAAGGCAGGAACCACACGCAGGAGCTGTTTGGTAGGTGCTTGAGGAAAGGGGAGGTTTTTTAAATCATCACAAAGGTCTCTCCACGCCCTCGCTTCCTTAGGCAGCTGGTCATCCTGGCAGCGGTACATTTACAGACCGTTGCTGGGCATAGGTGCTGTGGCTTCACAGGGGAGCCACGGAGAGCCACGGAGACATCACCGCGTAAGTCTGTGTCTTTTAAAGGAAAGGGAGACTAGTGAATGGTGTCGGTAGATGTAATTAGCGGTGGGAGTTCCCATGGCGGCATGCCCAGTGACAGTTTGTTTTGACAGTTCAGAGGAGGCTGAGCCACTTCAAGCTGTAAACACCGAACACACATTATAACAATGCATGTCAAAAGGATTACACGCAACTGTAACTCATGCTGCCCGAAATTATCATAGGCAATTATAATGGTAATCATAATTCTCAGTTACTTCACAAGACCTATTCAAAAATATATTTTTACAAAGTTAAGGAAAGGGCAGTGTTTTTTCACTTAGGTTCCCTTTTCTTTACCACACCTTTATTTTAAATGATCCATTTCCTGTTGCTACATTCGTCGACTTTAGCCTGTAGTCATGTTAGTGCTGTATGTTACACTGGATGATTCCAAAGGAAACCCCCAATTTGAGTTTTGGGATCTCAGTTAGCATGTTAAAAACAGATTCAAATACACTTATATAGCCACATACATTGTGCTTATGTTGATACTGTCTTTCAAGTTAGTTCATTTAGTGTTGATCCAGAGCTGAAATGTTTGCCAGGATTTTTCGGCTTTGCTGCTGCATTATTGATAGATTCAGCTCGTCAGAGTAAACGGTGAATAAGATGTCTGCAGTAAGAGCTGTGCATCATGTTTTGGTGCCAGATTTCAAGGCAGAGTGCAAGGCAGAGTGCAAGGCAGAGTGCAAGGCAGTGTTTGTATACTCTGGAAAATTGAATATGTTATTACAGTACTGTACAGAATCAGAATCAGAATCAGATTCAGACTATACGGAATTTGACTCCGGTTCACAGTAACTCAAATTGTACTTACATTCAACAATCAACAGTCAACAACAGCAATAACAATCAACAAGTAACGAGTAGGTTTTACCTACAGTAGTGCATATGCATAGGTATGTACAAATATAACTATAATATAAATACAAAATATAAACCAAATGTATGAATAAATGATTGCACAATGAACATGGCTGTGGGTGTGTAATATACGATTGACAGGCATTGCCCTGAGGACATGCAATGACAGGTCACATGGCTGGGTTAATTGTTCATTAGAGAGATGACGTGTAGGAAGAAGCTATTCCAGCGTCTGGAGGTCCTGGTGTACAGCGCTCTGTGGCTCCTTCCGGGGGGGAGGAGTTCAAAAAGGTCCCCGCCCGCTTCCTGGCTCTGGTGGTGAAGAGATCTTGGTGTGAGGGCAAGTTTAGTCTAATAATCCTTTCTGCAGACCTGATGATGCGCTGCAGCCGGTGTGTGTCCTGTTTTGTGGCGGTGCCAAACCACACTGTGATGGAGGCGGAGAGGACAGACTCAATCACAGCTGAGTAAACCTGCACCAACAGTTCCTGAGGCAGGTTGAACATCCTCAGCTGGCGCAGGAAGTACATCCTCTTTACAATGAACCACAAAATGTGTTTCCATACAGAACCTTTTCACGGGCCATATATATGAACCATTTTCAGTTCCATATAGAGCCTTTTTTGGTACGGGTGTACGCTTTGAAAGGAAGGAGGTCAGTAACCAGGAATTATCCTCTAAAGGCGGAAAGAGGGAAAGGTTTTCACTCAGAGCTTTGAATTTTTATGTTTTCCTTCTCTCCTTATACATAATGTTGATTTGCCTCTTGATTTTACTCCATTCAGCTTACCACCTTTGACTTTCCTGTAATCGCTCATCACTTCATGCACCTCTGCTGGAAAACGAGTGGCTGTTCTGGGAATTCAACTACATCCGCCCCCTCTGATGGAAAAGTCTATTGCCAGGCAGGGCCAGATGCGACAGCTTCATGGATTTTAATAGTAAGCAAAGACTGCTCTGGCATAGTAAGCCAAAGCAGTGAACATCAGATAGATTGCATCTCAACTGAATTATTGCCAGCAATTTCTGTTGTAATTTTACATTTGCCCACTTACCGTGCTGATGATTAAGGCAGGAGAGAAGACAGAGTGGGCTAGAACCACCTTTTCACAGTCATCATTAGTTTCCTTGGCATTAGATGGT
This sequence comes from Acanthochaenus luetkenii, assembly GCA_900312575.1. Taxonomy (NCBI): domain Eukaryota; kingdom Metazoa; phylum Chordata; class Actinopteri; order Beryciformes; family Stephanoberycidae; genus Acanthochaenus; species Acanthochaenus luetkenii. The sequence continues at coordinate 21,796 of OMOT01033476.1, forward strand.
TATTCATTAGAAAAAATGTGATTCTGCAAACTGTCACTCTTTCCTTCCAGAATTAAGAATCAATGAATATGCAAGTTCAGAATTATTTTGAAGGTTTTTCTTACAATTTTTCAATATGCCATGTATTTTACCCTTGAATATGCAATGAAATGTTGCACCTTTTCAGGATGAAAACGCCATTTTAAGTCTGATAATCATTCTCCTTCTGATTGACAGTTCCTGTGCAAAGAAAATATTCCACCAGCATTATAGACGTGGTGACTAGGACAGAATATACATTACAAAGAGAATCATTCTACATATTAGAGCTACAATCATTCATGGCATAAATACATCAATTAAGAATTTGGCTAGTTTTCTATTCTATCTAGTTTTTCTGATCACCTCTATGTTGCTGATGAATACATTATTGTGTGTTTACTATTAGTATTACTATTGTGTGTGTACACACGAGTGCTGTATAAACGTATTGTTTCATATTCCTTGAATGCATTGTTTCCTTTCTATTAAAGGGAGCTGGACTAAAGACTATTTTGATCCTCCTGGTTCTACTTATGTCAAATGATAGATAGATAGAATAATAGAAATAATGCATTTATATCCATTACATGATTTGCAAACTCAGAATGCTTCACAATATTCATTGTAAGGCGGTGGTTTTGAATTGAAATGCTTACAGGTGCACAACATTATTTCAATAAGAATAATTTATGGGCCTTGGAGCACAATTCCAAATTACCCCGGATCCATATACTGTATAAATCAGAAAACAGCAATATTTGATAAGGCAGCTACATCTTTAAATATCATGGTTTATACAGCTGGCTTTATGGACGTTGTGGATACTCTGCCTAATGTTAACTGACAACAATACCTTAACAGGGCACCTCATGTCAACAGAGCTTAAAGGATCAGTTTGGCGATTTTGGACTTCTATATAATTTGTCTCTTACATACATGTAATATTGTCTGTGGGTCCAAGTGCTGTACGTAAGAGTCAAATTACCGGTATATATAGGTCCAAAACCGCTTTCATTCTTTAAAGCTGGGGTACGCAACTTTATTTTTGTATTATTTGGTGAAATTGTCATAACACCTTTTCAGCTATCAGTAATTCAAGTGGTCTGAGAGAAGATCAGCCCTCTGTGATCGCCCCTGCCTGTTTTCAGGCTCTCCAAAATCTCACCGCTCACTAGGCCTCAACCAATCAGGCAAGTTCTCTGTGAGGAGGCGTCCCTACTGCCTGTCAATCACACACGCACATAGCTCAGTCTAGTCCTGACCGTCTTGACCGCCCTTCCAACTGCAGAGAGAAAACAAATACGTCCACAGAAGAGATGACGTGAAACAGCCATAATTCAAACTGAATACTGGGACTGGAATAAACCCCACAGCACAAGACGTGTTCATCAGGAAGGAGCCACATTCAATCAGTCAGTCAACTGGTGTCAGGTAGCTACGGCTTTGCATCTGCTAATCTAAAATGACCATAAGATTACTCCAAGCAGCTCGTGCAGCATAGTCTTCTGAAGCCAAACTATTGCACTGTGTTGTAAAGTAAATGTTTGTTTCACAGAGCAAACTTTCACTCTCACTCAATCAATTATTTTTTTGTTTCAATCAATCAATCTTAATTTATATAGCCCTTTTATACAAGTATGTCTTAAAGAGCTTTACATTGCATGCATCATATACACAGTACATCACACCATGCACCACACTGCAGGACTGACTGTGGGAGGAAAGCGGAGCACCCGAAGGAAACCCACACGAACATGCAAACTCCACACAGAAAGGGCCAGGCGAGATTTGAACCCAGGACCTTCTTGCTGTGAAGCGACAGTGCTAACCACTGTGCCACCGTGCCGCCCAATCATGTTTTTATTTATATAGCCCTTTTATACAAGCACGGCACGGTGGCCCGACTACCAGAGAACCTCACTCACCTGCCAGAGAGAAAGCTGTTGACTCTTAGAAGTGTTGACGTCATTGTCTTGCATTCTCTGTGTCTCTCATCCTTTCAGTTGTGAAAGTTAAATGAAATCCCATTTTTGATTTATATAAATGGCATTACCGATCCATGGTCACTGTTTAAAACATGACATTTAAGGATATGTGTTTTAAAATGTACAATTATTTTAAATCTGAGTAAGTACAACCCTTTGAGCAAAAAAGGTTCTAATACATTTAATACACAGAACCTTTTATTCAAAATGGCTCATTGAAAGCACCCCAGATTCATGAAAACACAGTCGAAGTTCCATATAAAACCCTTTTCCAACAGTGCACCTTAAAGACCCTTAAATAAACGTCCCTCTTTGCATAACTAGTACAACGCATGGGACAATGCAAGGTGCAGTCCATCGTCAGTAACACAGCTCAAAGTGCACGCTGTCTAAAACAGCACGTACTATAAGCTTCAACTGTATGAACGCCTCCATCGTGTCATCTGTTATATCTGCACTGTTATGAAACATTTGATTTGCATTTGAGGGGAACAGGGAATTAAAGGTTCATGATTTGAATATTTAATGGACGATTTCTTAGTCACTTTTATGAATACCCTATGCATGAGATTGGCTATAATTCAAAAATAAAAGCACAGCATATTCCTAATCGCCTTAAGAAGACTAAGCAGTTTTCAGGGTTACATTCTGCCCTCTGTGTTTTCAGCTAAATTAAAAAGGGACAGCCTTGCATTGTACTGTATTAACTGGAAATGTCTGCTTTATGTTGTTTTATTGAAATGTTGTGATAGGAGAATTGAATTGAAGATTGACAGAATAATTCAGATCCAAAATAATACTTTCGATTCATTATCACAAGGAAACTACAGAACTGAGCGATGACTTTTGACTCGTTTGTCTCTCAAAGTATGAGGAAAGAAGTGTATGTTCCATATACAAGTAGCCTCCTATGGAAATCAACACCTACATAAACAGGAGGAATACTAATAGACATGAATACTCCCACAAACAACACTAATAAACCGTATATCTTCATACAGTGACTGCAGAGGTGTCATACCACCCGCTTGAGAGTAATCCACGGTATCATGATGACTCACACAGGCCAATTCAAAGCGGAGATCACAGCAAATGCCAGGAGATTAGTATACCTGCACTTTCTATTACCAATCTTATGGAGCGGCCATTCTATTAATTCCCTGCTGCAATCCCCATATTAGGCTTCATGTTAATCCCTCCAGCAAACGCTGCGCAGCATATAGAGGCTGTCCTCGGAGGGCTTCGAGAAAAGAAGTGCGGACTCCATGAAACGTATCATGACTGCGAAGGGATTGAGACATTCAGAGAGAGCGACAGATTTGTTCTCACGCATGTCCCGTTTGATTTCCTGTGGGCTTCTATCTTGAAGTATTGCGCCAAAATTGTGGGTCTGTGCTGTGAAGTTCCGTGTGGGAACCAACTGATGTGCTTTCCGCTGACTAGATGGAAAGAGAGGTGCCTGCCTTAGGAGCATTCTCTGCAACGCTGCCGGAATTAGCTTTGGTGTTAATTAATGAATGCACAGACTACCAGAGAACCTAATACGTAGCCTAAAGGATAGTCTTCCCGAGCACACAAATCAGTCGCATGCCCCTTTAGTTGAAAGATGTTCTGTAGGATTTTTTAAAATATATAAGTCACATTGAAGTCAGATGCTGTAAGAGTTCATCGTGACATGAGTTAGGTCAGAGTCTGAGTAATACACAGCGGGTTAGCGTTTTTTGTCTCGCACAAATGTTTCCACAGATGGGAAGGCAAAGCTGAAACGTTTTAAGAAAATAGCCTTGTATTCGTTTCTGAGGGGGAAGTTGTGCAATGTTCCCCCTTATGGAATGGGAATCTTCTTGAAGTGAATGCTGCACATTTGTCTTAAGCGGTTCTCAAACGGCACGAGTCATACGCTGAAAATTGATAGTGGAGAAAAGAGGGAACATTTGTATGAAACATGGCCCGCCTGTCTCATACACTGCAGACTAGTAATGGGATGGAGTGTGTTAGGCTGGTATTAGGGTACTCCATGTTTTCTGCTATGACCGTAACACCGTTAAGCTAGGAGCCCTGGTTCACTCCCGCTGGCTGGGGCTAAAATGCTAGAGGTGATTCCTCCCCATTCTCCAGTGGTCAATTACGAAAGCCATCAGGATTTGTCTTCATCTGGGGTCATTTCAGTAGTTCCTCTTACGTTGCAATCCCAAGCTTGTGATGGGGGATTTTATCTGCATATTTATAGAGCTTCTCAAATACAGGTAGCGTAAAATTAATGGACAGCACCATGGATCAGAGCTATGCACTGTGCTGCAAAGGTGATGAGGACACCTCTCTCTCTCTCTCTCTCTCTCTCTCTCTCTCT
>OMOT01033494.1:0-20322 GCA_900312575.1 Acanthochaenus luetkenii
TTACATTACATTACAGCATTTAGCAGACGCTTTTATCCAAAGCGACTTACATGTCATACCGTTGGCGGAGGCAGCCATGCAAGGTACCAACCTGCTCAACGGGAGCAATTTGGGGTCATGTGTCTTGCTCAAGGACACTACGACAGATTTTTTCCCGGGAGGAGCTGGACTCGAACCGCCGACCTTGCAGTTGCGGGGCAGGAACTCTACCTCCTGAGCTACTGCCGCCCATCACACCATGCACCACACTACACACAAACATATATTTGCATGTCTTTTTGACTGTGGGAGGAAACCGGAGCACCCGGAGGAAACCCACGCTAACACGGGGAGAACATGCAAACTCCACACAGAAAGGGCCAGGCGAGATTTGAACCCAGGACCTTCTTGCTGTGAGGCGACAGTGCTAACCACCGCGCAACCTGCACAGTAACATGTTAAAACATGATTAATTGATTAAAATGTTCCTTACGCTTTGACAGTGATTGGCTTATAGACATCCAATGTTCATATGGGTGGGTGGAGTCAGATGTTATTAATTATAGATCTAGACAGCCTAGAAAAGTCATGTCCATGGAGTGAATGGTATATCTTTATAAATTATATCATACATGTTGTATTTTAGTGTATTTCCATCACATCCAGAGTTACATTTGTAGTCATGGAGTAGGAGGACACATTCAGTGGCATTATTAACCATGGGATTTGCCTATAATGGTGATATTATGTAAATGTATATTACTTACCTGACAAGGGTCAAACATATTATGTTTTCCTTCATTGTATCTCCATTTACTCTGGAATGGCAATATATGTAGGTTTACTTACACTGGATTCATATGTCTTAGCTTGTTACCTATCAAAGAAGACCAGAAACATGCATATAGGCCTTATGGTTAAGGAACTATCATGATTAATTTGGGGCATGTAATTTTGGACAGGCCTGAAAAATATGCTTGGTAGTGTTATAAAATGGGTGATAGCACACATTTGGAGGCAACTGCTGCATTGCTATGACATATTTTCTATCAGTAGGGGTGTATACCTTCCCAAATATCACTATGAAAGTTAGTCCCCCAAGATGGTACCCGTGGCCCAAATTTGGGGCCCTGGCTCACGGCCTACCACTCCGTAGTAAACACTGCTCTATGTTATGCTCTTCCTTGTGTTTTTATGTGTGGGCGTGAGTCTGTGACACCTGTTGTGTGTGGTATGTGTTAAACTGAAGCCAAGGCCTGTGATGAAAGAACAATTTTCACATTTATATTTGCTATAGTTTATGTCCCCATGTAGTGAGAGATGAGGCACACCATTGTGAAAACAAAGATACACTTGTAATAGACATCCAGTTAAAACAGCTCACAATTAATGAGAACAAGGAAGCAAGGTGTACGAATTTAATTGAGCTGATGGACTGTGACTCATTAATTCTCACTGTATCATGCCGACTCTCTTCGCTGCACAATGTGAGGCGATGATAGGCCATTGCAACTAACTTTCTAAAGTAAGTTCATAATAATGTTACTCACGTGACAAATTATTAATCACTTTTGACACAAATACTGTATGTTTCACTAAGATTCTGATGAATGACAGTTCCAAATGTATCCAATGTGCCAATGGTGGAAAGAGTCATGAGCACTAATTAGCCACTTCTTGTTGCAGACAAAATACAGCGTAGTCCATTCAGTCCATTGTAATGAGCCATAGGGAGAGAAAAATCCAGTGAAGCAAAATCATGCTCTGAATATTCAGAATATATTCTGCAGTGAATTTACACGCACACACACAAAACCAAACTCCCAGACACACGAACGGCTGGTTTCCCAGACAGACAGGGATTAAGCCTAGTCCTAGCCTAAGGATGTTTTTCAATGGATATCTCCATTTAATTTTGTCGTAGTCTATGACTAGGCTTAAGGAAACCAGCCCTTAGTGTTCACCCAAGAGTGTTTAAAATGCTCAAGCTCACTTGTGGTAAACGAGCACTGTTGAGACTGAAGGAGAAAACAGGTGCTTCAGGCAGCACAGCAGCCAATGGAGCTGCCAAGGGAAGAGTCCTTTAGCCAAATCACAGAGAAAGTGCAAATATCAAGAAAGGCCTTGAAGCTATTGTCACCACAACATGGTCGAAATTCTTTGTCAATGATACATAGATCTCAGTCCATCCAACAGAGGACCAGAAGAGTGATAAACCGTACGGCCAGGTGCCTCAGGAAACACAACGTGGGAGGTCTGTTTGCAGGTAACAGGTCAATGTTGTGAGGCAACAGGTCAATGTTGTGAGGCAACAGGTCAATGTTGTGAGGCAACAGCGCTAACCACTGTGCCACCGTGCCGCATCTGTTGAGGCAGACTACACAGAGAAAACAAAACACAGAACAAAATAGCCCAGTTCATCATTGAAGTGACACACCTGTAGATTAAGGAGCCCAACCTTCTCTAATAGCAATACATCGAGAAAGGTAAAATCAATGGATATGAAACAGATGATAGACATGGGAGCAGAGAAATGCCAAAGATTTGACAAGATGTCTGTCTCTTACCTGCTCTTTGGGTGCGGTGGGTCCGGTCTGTCAGGGTCTGCTGGACATGCTATGTATGTCGTCACTGAGCAAACTTGCTACTGTAACTAGACCAGCGGAGTTACTGGAAAGAACCCGGCTTTGTCCAGCATTCATATGTTTCATCCCATCCCAAAGGTGCTGTTAAGCTCTTCTAAAATGATATTAATACTTGTTTTTATTATTTATTTAATATTTGGCCTGATAGTAATCCTGTCTGGCAGAAAAGCAATTATGGGTTGTGATTTTCATATTGCCAATGTTATTAAACCCTGAGTGCTGTTCTGTCACAGCAAATTGTTAAATTGAATAATGGCTGGGAGGTTTGTAATGAAATCAAATAATCCTGTTTTCTCTCCTTATATATAATAGATAACTTTTAACAAGGAGAGGCCATGACGCTTGTTTCAAAAGGCTTTTTTAGACAACCCCCCCCCCCCCACACACACACCTAATTGCAAGCACAATTTGCATGGCACCCCCGCATTCCTCCCAGTGCCTACTTTGCATAATGGTAAGTTAATTGAACAACACTTCCTGAGAGGATGTGTGAAGAGTCATTTATCAGACAAAGCATTACTCTATCTTATGAAACAGTATTTATGGCTTTGAAGCTATGGGTTAACATAGAGTAACATGCTGAAACAGAGATATGAGAGAGGGGGGGGGGGGGGGTTGCCCCCCAGTCCTCAGGCAGTGGACTTGTTGAGTACCCCTACTGTGGAGCAAACTGTGACTGCTATCCAATGCCACGCTTGTCTGCCTCTGTTCAGATCACTTCCTTCCCTGGTTTCAGCCATCTGGCGGGAAATAGCCTTGGCTTCTTTCAGGCTCCAAAAAACTGTCCCTGTCATACTGTACTCTCATATCATCATATCATTCAAATTCAGTTTCTGCTGGTACTAATTTCTGAAGATACACACGCCTGCCCACACTTATGTCTGAAATGTCTTTGGGATGCTGACAAAGATCAAATCTACTTCGACAGATTTGAAAAGAGGTCGCACGCTACTACTTGTTTGGTTGATATTAATCGGCTTCCAGTTGTTCACACCTCTAGTACTAAAACGTAAGAACTGCAATGTTTCAGATAGTTCAATATTTTAGTAAATGTATCAATATTTGGTGCAAGCACATTATTATCATTTATGTAATTTGCAGAATGACCTCCTCAAACAATCAAGTTCACTGCTTACTGTTATATTCTGTGTTTTTTGTGCACAGACATTGACTCATTCAGTTATATTAAGTGAATGGAATGGAGTAGCATGTAGTTGGCTGATTTCATCGTAATAAGAGACAAACAAAACATTGTTGTAAATTCAAATACTTTATTTATACTATATTAATTTATACTATACTATATGGGATTTCATTTAATTGATTTCAGTCATTAAATAAATATGTACAAACAGCAAATACACAAGGTTTAAAAGTATGTCAATCCTGTCTAAATGCATTTTCCTTCAGTTAGAAGGAACTCTCCATCTCAACGACATTTCCATTGGTCACTTCCTTGCCAGGCTTGGGTGTTGACAGAACCAACTCAATCTCGTGGCAATGGGAGGGGACAGGGATTTTGTTGATCTTGGCAAAGCTCTGGCTAATGTCCATAAATGTCTTATTTTTGGTCTCTGGGAGGACGACGTAAAGGTAGACAGATCCCAGAATGCAGACCACCGCAAACACCAGAAAGGTATAGGTCTTCAGAGCCTCCTACACAAAGAAAAACATGATCCAATTAGTTTTGGTGGAAACACAGGGTAGAGCCATTTTGTGGTTACCTTTCTCTCTCTTTCATAGAGCTAGATCCTGCCATTTTTCAGCCATCCCAAACTCTTGGTCAACACCAGTCACTTCTTTAAAAAAAACAAGTTTCAATCATAACAGAACTGCAGCACGGGACTCAAGGCTGAATTGCCCTGCCACATGCTAGAGTAGATTTAGTTGGAGACCCACTAGAATGGCTACCTATTGTAGCATGAATAGTGCTAACTTGTAGCCTCTGTGCAGCACAAAATCAGTCATGCAAAATATTGCTGGATTTCTAAGACATTAGCTGCCATTAAGTGAAATTTGTTTTGAAATTAGAATGATATGGCCACAAATTGAGTCACTCTGTGACAAATTGAGTCACTCTGTTCGAAATAAGAAAGCTGACCTTGTACGGTGTGCTATGCCAATCATAGAGATTAGTCACAGGTTTAAAAACACACACTGACTGATTACCCCTAGAGAGAGAGACTGACCCTCACCAGTGTGTGACTGAGCTATAATCCCTTGCTCATGAGGGGACAGAATTAAAATGCGGTGCTATGTACCTGGTATTAAACATGCAGTGTCCAAACAACCATATATCACAACTGCTGACACAGTTTTTTCTGTTTTGAATATATTTCACAATAGCACAAAAAACAGAGCATCGTGCAAAGGGCCTGACCCAGTTTCCAGCTGCCTCTGTGACACAACGCTCATCTGCAAAGTTAGCAAGTTCCTCTGAAAACAAAGCCTTTCCTCCCCAGTTAGCATTATCAGAGGAGATGAATCATGGTAAAAACAGGACATTTCTGCATCTGCTTCATCTGTCATTATTTCACATTTTTTGCAAGACCTGTGGTTTGAGAAGAATGAGAAAGTCAGTTTTTTGAGGCGGGATACAATTTTAGGGGAGAGTTGAGAGGGATATTTAAACACCCCACTGTGAACTTGTGGAAATGTTGGAGACATAGAAAGGATATCCAGGTGCAAAGCGAACTGGCCTCCGCTGGGGAATATTCTGTCACAGTCAATGGTTTCTGGGGCAACACTTAAGGCGCTTTCACACAGAATAGTCCGTTAACAGTCAGAACCAGAGTTCTCTAGATTGTTGGGGGGGTTTGCATGTGTGGAGGATTGCACAAACCACGTTGAGGCTTGACGGTTCCCAGTGGGAGGCATACTCAAGGACAATGAATGCGATACATGCATGACTGAGCGGTACACAAGATTACGAGGGGCTGACTGAAACTGTACACACTTGAGCTCTTCACCGAATTGATGGTGTATATCCATGCGGTTACATCCTGGGAAGACAGATAATAATTTGGTATCACAGCTGTGTATCGTAGTTAGATATTGGTGTCTACATGGAGCATTTTGAGGATTTATTTAAATCAGTGGCCGTCTCCACTGACCTCACTTGGGACACCTTATTAAGAACACACACACACACACACACACACACACACACACACACACACACACACACACACACACAATACTAATGAGGTTACTGTGAGAGAGTATCATGGCTCATTAGGTTTTGCAGAAGTCAAAACAGCTCTAGCTTGTTGTTATAGCCCCATGTTATTTAAAAGTATCAAGACATCCATACACCATCTGCAGTTAGTGGCAAAGGCAACTATAAAAGCTCATTAAATGATTGCTAACAGTGGCTCCCCACATCAATCAGTACATTACAACATCAGATCATCCCAATATATTCATTTCCTATGTTGTATTACACTGCATTGCGGTTGAGCGACTGCACATTGTTGCTGTATTGTCTTGTGAAGCAGCATCAGAACTATCAGAATCTACTCTCCATTTCCACCAAACCCTCAGAAGATGATTTACAGCCTGTGGATTTACAAAAGGAACAGAAAACGTAGAAGAGAGAGAGGGCACGGCTGTCTTTTGAGGGGTAACGATCAAACCTAAAACAATCCCCCAAGCCTATCCTGGTAATGAGATTTTGGAGAGCCAGAAGTAATAATAATCTAGACGCCAGTAAGCCGACGTTGCTGTAATACATAGCTAGCAAAGTTTCAAGGGAGATACTTGTCTGGAATATTAACTGGGGTGAACTCTAATAAACCAGAATTGCTGATTCCATTCACATCATAGTCTGTTCCAATACATTTGCAATGCCATTTGCACCAGTTTGTCACTGTTCACGTCTTTCTGTAATCCTTGGATGCCTGAAGTGTTCAGGATATAATTCTTGAAGTTATTTAAAAAATGCAAAAGAGGCTATTATGCCGAGAAGCTATGTTGTGTTGGACAGGCAAGAGTCTTGCATCAATGTTCCACTCGGAATGAAAGAAAGAAACAAAAAACTGCCCTAAATGTATGATTGAATTAGGATTAAATAATTTCCCTTCAAGGGAACATTGTGGCATCACTTCCCCTTTCATTTGCTTATCTAAATCGATATTTGGTCCTGTTCCAATTGTGTCAGCAAGGTGAAAAGTCACATTAGCACAGTGTTGAATGTCAAGCAGACTACAGCTAACCTTTTGAAAGGAGACACGGACAGTATGATATTTTCTCAGCACTGTCTGGGTAGAATTCTAAGATAAAAGCATCATTGAAAATGGGAGGCAATGAAGCACTCAACTAATATCAACAATGGCTGAAACCCAAATGTCTCCCCTGTCATGGGGGAGGGAGATGTGATGGTGCAATGGTGTGTTATCCTAATAACACAGCTGGGTTCAGGTTCACTGCTGGGTTCAGGTGCCAGTCAGTGGCCAGTGAGTCACTACAGGGATCTTGATGCCCACTGTGTGCCCGGGGGCAACCGGGTCCAGCGCTGCCCTAGCCAACCAACCAACGCTGCAATATTTGTGCCACTAAAAATAACCCTCTGTCTCTCACACTTGCCCTCTCCTTCCTAGCCTCGGTCGGCCTTATCTCCCTTGCTCTTCTTTCTGCCTCTCCAAATCCATTTCCACAGGTCTCTGTGGCATTGCTACGTCTTTGCTCTCTGTCTCTATTATCTGTCTAATTGCATATTCAGCTCCATTTCCACTTACCCATTGACTGCCACCAATCTCATTGTGCATCCATCAAACTGAGGGAGCCATCTATCTTATCATCACATCATGTCTCTCTCTCTTTCTGTCTCGCTATCCGTCGATGACACACACAATCACATACATATGCACACAGACACACAAACTTGCACATGCGCAGGCACACACACACATTCCCCATCTTTCTGACAAACTCGTTAGTTCAAGTCTGGCATTAAGGAATGAGCTGACATTGCGTCAGAAAAAGTGCCTCCGGAGAGGGAGAGAATCTCTTGACACTCTTTAGATGAGGTTCCACACACCACGGTAGCTCTGGGTCCTTCCTGACACCACACTAAGCCTGTTCTGGGCATTACAACTAATGAACACTGATTAGACAGACAGCGTATGTAATTAACATGTACCTTTTTCACAGGCTGAAACTGGCAGAGTTTAACACATTTCTATCAATCTTTCGAAATTACTTCCACAACATGATAACTTTTCTATTCCTGGCAGCAGGTATCTCCCACCTGGTCACAGCTTGAGTACCAACCAGGCATAAAAAGGCAAGTAAACACTGTGACAGTGAAAACAAACCATAGGAGAAATGCTAATCAGCATTTGAAAAGGTGTGTAAAAATGCAGCAAGAATCCAAACACTAAAACACTAAAGGTTGATCAGTTAAGATGAGCACGTTGTGTAGAGCAGGTGCTTTCTAGTAGAAAAGAAAGGATGTAGAGAGGCTTCCTGTCCTTTGAGACAGACATGCTTGTGATAAAGGGCTATATAAATAAATGAACCTGAAATGAACTTCAATCACTGTAATTGTGTGTAAAAACACTGGTGGAGAGAGACCCAAATGCTACAATGAGATTGAAATCCCGCTGTCCCATAGAAAGATTGATATACCCCCTTTCAGATGTTTAGGCTCACAGTTCACTCTTTGCCCCCAATACACAGCCCTGGTGCAGCTGACCGAAAGGACAGAATTAGGTGGATCTGGAGGGGTGTGTGTGTGTGTCTGTGGTTGGGATAATGCATTATAATAGTACAAATAATTAAAGATTGTGCCAGCTGCTGGCAGGAACTGATTTATCATTGGTGGCCGTGTGTGTGCATGTGGACTGAAAGAGATGGACATCCATAGCCACATGTTGTAAGTACAGTAAAGCTTCAAGGAAACTGTATTTATGCAATATATGCATGTATTACACTTTATAGGTATTAGGGTTTCGTTTTGTCCCCAACCCGATTTGTTTTAGCCTTTTCCTCTGTTCATTAATGAGGCATTTCAGTCATTCCTTTGCCAAGATGGTATCTTCATATCTTCAGTCAGAGAAAGTGACTTATATACCATTATATACATACTACATCATACAGACTAATAATGCTGGAAATCATGTATATAGCTTATTTATTCATTCAAACATTTAATATGGAGACATTTAATGTCCCCTGCAATGTACTTGGTTGCTCGGTGTAAAACAACTATTTAAGAGTCATAGACTGTGAAAAGATTGCAGAACATAATGAAATCCCTGTCTCTGTGAGAAATGAAAGCCTTAAGTAAAACAACTCACCCTGCACTGGGCAATTTAATTAACAGTCAATTATTGTTTGTAAACAACAACAAAAAACAAGCCCCAGGCAACTTTTGTCATCCAAAATGGAAAAAGATGAAGTGCTTGAATAAGTTGAGAGAGATGAAGGGCGGCAGTAGCTCAGGAGGTAGAGTCCCCGCCTCGCAACCGCAAGGTCGGCGGTTCGAGTCCAGCTCCTCCCGGGGATAAATCTGCCGTAGTGTCCTTGAGCAAGACACCTAACCCCGAATTGCTCCCGTTGAGCAGGTTGGTACCTTGCATGGCTGCCTCCGCCAATGGTATGACATGTAGGTCGCTTTGGATAAAGGCGTCTGCTAAATGCTGTAATGTAATGTGTAAGTCGCTTTGGATAAAAGCGTCTCCTAAATGCTGTAATGTAATGTAATGTAATGAAGGTTTGAGAGGGTCTGCACTTCAGTCTATATTTTCTCTCTACTCACAAAGATTGAAATGTCAAATGCCATTAGGATCTAATGAGGGGGACAAGTGGGACATTATGAAGGTCACATTTTAACCGAGGGCAAAGTTCTGCCTCTAAGAAAAGAAGCAGAGCCAAACCAGGTCCTCAGCACAGAGGGCAATTAAAGGCAGTCTCTCATACCATGAAATATTCAAATGGGACCCATCCATTGTCAGGAAAGCACACAGGTAAACACAAAGGGAGATTTTTATCTTAGTCTAAATGCTACATTTGAAATAACCAATTAACCTTTCTCTTTTCCAGTGACTTTGCTTAGTCAGCCTAATTACCTGAAACTGATACAAGCTACCAATGGTGTGTGTCTATCAGTGTGTTTTGTTCATGCATATCTTCATATTGGAGCACGCCTTAAATGTTTATCCATGCAAGTTCATATGGTGAGAACAGCTAATGTAGCGTGAAAGTGTAATACCTTTTGTCCATTATGGGCTTGTATACCCATTATACACCAATGCATGTACAAGAGCTTTGGCTGAGCACAGTGGGAAAAGCCTCATCAACATAGTGTATGCATGTCAACTGACATGGAGACAGCTGATCTCCAAAGAACATGCTTGAGTTACAGCATGCCCGTCTCCAAATCATTTTATTCATCACCCTGGGAGATTGACACATGTTACAGAGAGAGTGAGAAAGAGAGAGACAGAGGGACAGAGAAGAAAGATATGCGAGTGAGAGCTCAAAAGAGTCACAGTTATATGTATGTTTAAGTGAATATGTGAGAGAGGTCAGAAGAATGTGGCAGATTCATTTGCATCTACTTAGCAAATCACTGAGCTAAAGTCCTTGGGAGAGAGTTGTGAGTGCACTGCAGAAGCACAGAAAGGAGGAAGACATGGCAACTTGGTAGAGAGTAGGAGAAAAGGGGAGAACGGGGTTGGTGCACAAGTACGTGGGCAGTGAAATGAAGATGCGAGACCACGTCAAGCTAAAATATCACATTGAGTTCTCCTTCCCCAAAAAGTCAATAATCCCTAGTCTATACCCCCATTCACCTCACAGGAACATACAGGTCAAGGTATGCATAAGACTGTCATATTTAGCATACAGTGTGGTAATTAATCTGACTGTGTTGCCATATAATGCCTTTACAGGTATATGGCACACCATTCATCATCTTTTGATAAACATGACATACAGAATTTGCACGCAGAGATAAAGCAGATCTGCCAGATATGATTCATGCAGCTTACATGTCCATCCGTGATGGGTTAAATGCAGAGAATAATTTCACTAGGTGTGTGCGGTGCTCTGTGCATGTGTGTGACAATAAAGGATAAATTAAATTAAATTACAGCCCAAATGGTTGGATCCAACTTGGTATTATCAAAGTAGGTTGTAGTCATTTATATGCAAGGATCTCTGCCTAGACCTGAAAGACTGCATTCATGGAGAGAGAGAGTACAATACAGAGTAAAACCTTTGAGTGTGGCTTGTTTTATCTGGTGACCAAATAGATGTGCATTGTACACAAATGCATGTATACACACACACACAAACACACACCAACAGGGACACACAACACAAATGGACATCGATACACACACACACACAAAATCACACAGACTATAGAACACATTGTTTTCCTTGAGCTTTATCCTTTTCCTTTATTACTATATACCTTCATTATTCTCTCCATCAGCTAACTCGTTAAAAAGCGTTAGTAACGAGTGCATCCACATAAAAGGCAGCAGTCTTAATCAGGCTCATTATCTTTTCAAGTCATTCCCACTGCAGCACGGAAAGATCCTCCAGGCTGTTTCACGTGTTACTAATTCCCTTACCTTGTGTTAGCACAAAGTCCCAAAAACATGTCTTTTGTTCTCCTTAACAGTAAGGTCCATTCATTTGCAGTAGCTCGCCAGAAAGAGGCAGAATGAGGCAGCACTTAATGAGCCGAGTCTGAAAGGTTTTAGGGAATGGTATGCTCGGAACAGGTGTATTGGCAGAAAATAAAATCTGCCAAGCAACATGTCCCACTCTGTACAAATAAGACTTATATCAATGAAAGCATTGGATATTTACTTAACAAAACGACATCAATTAGCAGTATCTCAACAAGTGCTATACTGTGATGCATCAGGATGTAAGGATTTAAAGGAGTTGTACATACATAAGGCAAGAAATAAGAATATTCATGAACAATTTATCTCACTCCTCAGGGAGTATTTATCATTATGAAGTATGAACCAGGGGATCCAACTGGTAAATCTCATTGTAGTAACTATGGCAATGAACAGAGCAGCATATGCTCAGGTTTGGGTTGTATAGTCACCTTGTCATGATGTAACTCAAAATGTTGGAGAGATATCTTCAATAGTTGCTCTGGAGAGTAGAATTTAGTAATCCAGAATAATGTTTATTTCTCTCCCCATACACATACATGGCACAGAGAAACTTGTCTCAGTCACACTTTTAGCAGACAAATGAACGAGAACAAAGCGAATTCTGCCAATGTATAAAATAACAAAACCTGGTTCCGCTTTTTTTATTTTTTATAAAAGTGTCAACTTCGTTGCATTTAGCCAGTCTGCTTGGTCAGTTAGAGGGTCACGAGAGTGGAACTCAACTCCAACTCACCTCAAATAAATACATATGTGCTGGTCCTTTAGCCATCACTGCTGTCAGCACTGAAATGTCACATGTCCAATGCTTCTGTGTCATGTCAGTATGTCCGTGTCCCCTCTAACCCTCTAACATCTGTTGTTGCTTGTGCTGACCACTATTGTTTGTTTCTCTCTGTGTTTGTATGGCTTGCAGTTTGTGCTTTGTAGTTGTGTTTAACTGTAACTAACATTTGTCTTCACTGTATATCCTGCTTGCTTGTACTGTCTTGTTCTATGTTGTTAATGGCAGAATCTGCTTTGTTCTCGTGCTTTAGATATCTCTCCACTATTTGGAGTTACATCATGACAAGGTAACTACACAACCCAAACCTTTACCAAACTTTAATCATGCTTTAACTTTGAATCATATAAAACTGGTAAGATGCATCACTGGATGCTCTAGTGTCAAAGGGAAGGGGAAAATGCTCTCTTTTTTTAGGGACAGAAAATAATAACTAAATTCTAAATTCCACAAGCAGCAATTCCCTAAACCTATAGCTTGCTTTCTGGAGTATAAACCTCTTAAATGCTCTACACAGTCGACATGTTTTTGCCTATTATGTGAAATTTGTGATAAAACTGATAAGACAAGAAAAAAGCAATGAATATAGCGAAAAGAGCTTTGGATCAGGCAGCCAGCTCTCTCTTTTTCTCCCTGTACTGTATGTGTTCTCTCTGCATTTTGTACTAATAATGTTCTGTCAGAAGGAGTGAGGGGGCAGTTACAGGACCTTGGGCTGATAAGAATACTGTAGAGTGTGGAGCAGTCAGGTCGATCGCAGAGGTTTGAAAAGTTGATCTTTACTTTTTTTATTTTTGGTAATATAAAGTGAGTGGTAAAAGCATTGTACTGTATATAATGGTTGTATATATAACTGATGCAATGTCCAATACAAATTGCTGTGGAGTGTGAAAAACAAATTCTGTGGGAAAATCAGGAATAATTAAACAAATTATTAATCTATAACGCTTTCTCTGAACTGCAGCGGCTGCCGTAGTCAGTTATATCTGTTGTCAGAATCGCGCTCAAATATCTGTCACTGGAATTTATTGTCATTCATTTCACATCAATAAAAAAAAGGTTGATGACAAAATGAGTGAAGAAGGACCGTCAATGAAGAGGGTAAAAACCTACAATTTCCACCAGGAAACGCATTTGAAAAGACAAGAGCATTTGTCTTATCTACATCAGAATGTAGCGTTGAGTAAAAGGGGGAATTTGGAGCGGCATCATGCCAAATTTCAATAAAACTAAAAAGAATTTCACATTTTGAAAGCCCAACAGTCACTCTTTTCAAAATCTGTGGCAAAAGGGAAAGCTAGCACAGAGGCATTGTTTCACATTAGCCATCTGCTGGTAAAACATAAGAAACATTTCATGGATGGTACATTTCTCAAGGAGGCTATGACGGTAGCTGCCGATACTTTGTTCAGAGACTTTAAAAACAAAGATGAAATTGGGACGGCCATAAAGAACATACCGCCCAGCGATAATACTGTGGCCAGAAGGGTGGAATTTCTCGGCAAATTCACAAAGACTTAGCGGACTGTGAATATTTTTCATTACAGTTTGATGAATCACTAGACATGACTGATACGGCACAACTGATTTTGTTCACATGGCGTTCAAAGAGTCAACAAACAAAGGAAGACTTTCTCACCCTCCTGCCACTCAAATTGAGGACAAGAGGTGAATATATCTGCTACAAATTAAAAAGGTAGGTGGCAGAGAAAAGCATAAAACTGGTTTCAATCACAACTGGTGGTGCACCGGCCATGCTAGATGTCCATGCAGGGATACAGAGATGACTCAGAATTCCCTTCATTTGTTAATTATCACTGCGTTATCCACCAACAAGCATTCACGGGCGAAGTTATTGACATTTCCCTCGTAATGTCAATCATTGTCAAGAACGTTAACTCAATATGTGCCAGAGCGCTGCAACATTGCCTGTTCAGATCTTTGCTCGATGAGCTTGACGCTGCCTACGTTAACTAATTCTAACTAAGTCAGGGGAAAGTTTGGGCAAAGGAAAAAGACTTTTGGGGACTTGTAAACAGAGAGAAGTACCCTCTTCTGACATTATGTACACTGAAGGTTAAAGCCTACTTCGGTTCTACACACTGTGGCAGACGGAGAGATGTTAGGAGAGGAGAGGTGAGGGAGGGACGGTGCGTGCCGGTCCCCACGTGGACGCTGGAGACCAGAGACGGCCGTCCGCCCCAATCACTGACTGCTGGGGCCCAGCTGAGCAGATCAGGGAGATCAGGGAGGGCCAATCAGGGAAGAGAGCGGGAGGGTTTAAAAAGCAAGACAGTGCAGAGGGAGGGGTGTGTCACCCATGGAAGGAGTTGGAGGGGAGATACGACAGAGAGAGCGAGAAAACTGTGTGCGAGACTTTAACTTTGTTATTTTTCGGCCCGGTGGACACTCAAAGGAGACCTGGGTAAAGTATCGCACACGTCTTCACAGATGCCCATCTGACGGACTGCCTAAGACTGGCAATGTCAAACTACGACCCAGACTTCACTGCACTCACAGACACTGTGCAAGCACAGGCATCACACTAAGAATAGGTGAGTGTATGCATGGCGTGTGTGTGTGTTCTGTTCCGTTCTGTTTCAGCCCCCACCGGCAATCACAGACAAACAGCTGGACAAGCGAGAGCACACCGTGGAGGAGTGGAAAGGCACAGTTGTGTGTGTGTATGTATGTGTGTTGGGGGTAGTAAAATCAAAATGCTAAGAGTAGATCTTGTGCTTCATTTATATTCTAAACGTGATCTTGGCCTTAAAAAGGTTGGGGACCACTGGTGTGGGGAAACACTGACAACAGCACAGAACCTGAGGAGCTGATGAGGAATGCTTCTTAGACAAAATGCTGTGTGGAGATATGCAAGTGTCTGTGAATGGAGGTGCATGTGTGTGCTGTCCAAGTGGGGAACGTCTGGGAAACACAGACACTTGTGGGTACTATAATAGTGCCAACCAATTTTTTTTTTGTGATCTACAATAAGCCAATACACCAAATGTTCCTAGCAACCAAACAAAACCCATCCATCAACAAGCAACATTTTTTTGCATGCAATATCCCATAACACTGTCAAACCCAATTCTAAACTTTACAAACACTCCTGGAAAAGTATTTTAGAGAAAGAAGAAAGAAAGCAGGCCAATGTACACAACTGAGACGAACAGAGAACGAGCAAAGAAGGAAAAAAGGGAGAGGCACAAATGGAAGGAAACACAGGAAGTAAAAACGAGAAGAGGCAGTGGTGTTGAGCCGCCCACGGCAACAGTCATGTGCTGGGAGATGAAAGAGGGCCCTGCAGTTCCAAGAAATGTTCCTATTTCAAATAGCAATAGGTTATTCTATCTGACTCTATTGTTTTTGCAAATGACTCTGCTCTTTCAAAAACACACATGTTCAACCTCCTTAACTGTGATAAGTGAAGAAACCACTTTTAAGAGACTCGTTATTCATAAAAAAACATGGATCAATTGGATATTATGAGCTCTTTACATAAAGGGAAACATTATTATATTTCAGCCAACGTTTTAATAACCACTATGCAGACTTTGGGTTTTGGGTTTCACAAGGACATTACAATGAATTGAACTGACACACGCATGCACACACTCGCTAACTCACTTGAATGAATGGGAATAGGAGGCCCACAGCAAAGTTGGACAGCCAGTTTACGGTACCAGCGACCATGAAGGCGGCAGGCCGGTAGGACTGTTCAAACAGCTCCCCGGTCAGGATGAATGGGATCCCACCTGACAGAACAGAGAGGAGAGACAGACCATCAGCAACGACAACACGCCACTGACAGAAGACAAGAGGAACAAACTCTCTGTCTGATATTTTCTGTTTGAGTTTAATTATACTGTACTCATCACTGCTTATTAGTTTTTTACTGCCCCCTCACCCGATACATTGTATCATCAGTTGGTGCCCTTGAGCAATGGTGCGCCTTTCATTCCATAATAATAATTATAAACTTTATTTATATAGCACTTCTCCAAAAATGAAAAGGTGCTTTACAACAACAACAAATAGTTTAAAAAGTCAATAAAAGAGATAAAGGACTTAAACATTGAAAAAGAATCATCATCTAAATGAAGGAATACAATAAATGTGAATGAAATAAAATACAATAATAGAATTAGTCAAAATAATAATAATAAATAGATGCCACACTGCATACAGCCTGAAAATACCCTTCATGAATATCAATTTAGGCTATAGGAATGCCTTTTCTATTCTTTCTAATTCTGTTAATGTTGCATTTTATGTGCAGTTCCCCATCGCAGGTCATTTGTTGTGTGTGGCACATAAATGCTTTCAATAAGCCAGTTAATGAGCTACAAACCACATTTGCATTAAGAGCTGAATAAAAGGAGCTACAGATGCCATTAGCCCTCTGCATCCTCTTAGTTTTAACTGCTTGTGAAAACCATAAACCATCCCATTATTTGAATAAGATACTTATATACCAGCTAATTAAACAGCAATTGACTGTGTGCTTTAACGCATGCACAGAATTGGCCGGATCGCACGTACCAATCACCTGCATATTAAAGCACAGCCACCTGCTAAAACATCTGGTAGTTATTCCAATGGTTGGTTTCAACAAGTCGTGCAGGTGTCCAGGTTCCCCTGACATTTAGTAAAACAAATGAACAGACGGTATAAAAATGCATTTGGGGACTTGCCAGCCCAACTGAAGCCAATGAGCAATACACTACAGACAGTTTAATCTCTATTCCGCAGTCAACTGAATACGAAAGTTTCAGAAATTGAGTCCAAGGCATTTAAAGACATCTAGAAGCATGTCGTTTGGTACCTGCCCTGGAAATATTATGCAATACATCCCGATACTAACATCTTCCGCCCTGCACTTTGATGTGTTCAAAGGTTTTTTATAATTGATGTATTCCTCTCCTTATTTTGTCACCCACTCTACAGCTTTGATCATGTGTGTCAGAAAATTGAAATTTCTCGCACTACTTACAGTAGTTACAAACTGTGCATCTCAACTGTGAGGACGTTCAACTACGCTTCATCTCCAACTCAATGAGATGTTAGAAGGTTAGTCCTGCGTGTCGGAAATCTTTCTTGCATAGGACATTTAGCTGTATGTGCAGCGAATCAAATCAATATGAACAAAATACATGAATGATACAAGCAGGATAAGCAAGCAACAGCAAACATTAGGAAGGGATTTTTGTGGATGCAACAACAAAGTTTAGCCAACATGGGAATTTTGTGTGTTTGCGTGTTTGGTTGGTTGGTTTGTGTGTTCAGTTCAGATCTATTCCAGGATAATCCACTCAGTGAGACTAAAATCTATAGTGCTTCTGGAGTGAACAACTGAATCTTTAGCCTAAAGCGACGCTGAGCTACCCGATTAGGGCAGATCTAATAAGGATCACCTCTGTATGGGTTAAATAACTAAGCACTGTAGCTCTGAGGTTTGAATCCCTTTTTAACACTCACAAGTGGAATCACAAAATATATGCCAAAGCAACTGAGGCAGAATCAATTGCTGCTGCATAAAGAAATAATATTATGCGCAATATGTTTGTCGGACTGTTATCTGTTTACTGTTATATATTCGGTGGCTCAGTGGCACTGTCGCCTCACAGCAAGAATATTGTGGGTTCGAATCTCCGCCCCGGTCCGTTCTGTGTGGAGTTCTGTGTGTTCGCGTCAGTTTTCTCCCACAGTCCAAAGACATGCAGATCAGGTGAACTAAAGACTCTAAATTGCCCATAGATGTGTTTGTGTGCAGTATGGTATATGTTTATGATGTATGTGAAGTATGTATATGATAACGTAGTATGTATATATGAAGCAATATAAAGCCCTTTGAGACATGCTTGTATAAAAGGGCTATATAAAATAAATGATATGGCTGATAGAATACAGTCAACGAGACATGAAGAATTCCATTCCAAAATGAAATATCCACCATTTAAAACATGTGACACCTACTCAAAACAACAAAACAATATGATTTCTGTAATGAAAGTAAAACTCACTATTGAAATGTACTGATGTTATTAGCTAATTAGCTACTATTAGCTAATCAAATGTTGGGCAATGAACATCATATAACTTTTTTTTTTTCTTCCAAAATGATAAATACCATTGTGGAATGAAACCCTTTATACAGCATATGTGTTGAATTGATGCAGAGATGACAACTGATTGTGTCATAAATCAATCCCCATCAACTGAACACTGAAAATGAACGTTGCAATTTGCAAATACTCTCCTAACAAGTTGGTGTTATACTGGTCAAACTCCTGCAATGTGGGTAATTAGCTGTGCACTCAAGTGTATCACAGGGATTTCAGTACTGGATATAATAGGTCACTGAAACAGTCTTAGGGTTGTATCAAGCTGCGTCCAAAGAGAATCTCTAAACACAGTTACTCAAAGATACCTTTGAACTGCCTGCTCACCAATGCCAATACAGTCCTCTCAGATTGTTTTCTAACACCAACAAAGGCCCAGAGTTAATACATATTTGCAGTGGCACTGATACTGCTTATTTTTGCTGCTGAATTTGCCCCAAAGTTTATTCCTAAATTGCAGCAATCTCATTCATAGATATTGGTAAATCAGGCACATAATTGGGCTCTTATATCTGGAAAATATAGGAATATGGATATAGCAAAAATAAAAAAAGGATATCTTAATCATAACAAATACAGAAAATATCACTACTTCATTAAGTTAGGAGGGCTAGTCTAAACCCCTATGTCCAGGTACATCACAATTAAAACAATCATAGGACCACATCCACCAAGGAAAAAAACAACAACAGACTAAGGATCACATCACAATGGACAAAGATCTCTCGAAAACCATCACTGATGTAATATATTGATATTTGTCAAGAAGATATTCACTATCAAATACTTAAATAAAGAGCATATCACAGAAACGTTGTAATACTGAAATCCTCACTTTGTCCTCATTTATACACAGCTCATATATAGGGTGTCATGGTGGCACAGTGGTTAGCACTGTCGCCTCACAGCAAGAAGGTCCTGGGTTCAAATCTCGCCTGGCTCTTTCTGTGTGGAGTTTGCATGTTCTCCCTGTGTTCGCGTGGGTTTCTTCCAGGTGCTCCGGTTTCCTCCCACAATCAAAGACATGCAAATATATGTGTTTGTGTGTAGTGTAGTACATGGTGTGATGTACTATGTATATGATGCATCATGCATGCAATGTAAAGCTCTTTGAGACATACTTGTATAAAAGGGCTATATAAATAAAGATTGATTGATATATCCAAAAGGCTTCTCTGCAGAGTAGTGTTTTCAGTGCACCCACTATACCTATACCCACTATGCCTCACACTCTTGCTGTGATATTTCACACCAATCATAAGAAACATCCATCCAGCGAGATGAGTACACTCATCGATGTTAAAGTTCTCTTGTTGCCGCAGCATGTTCCATGTTAAGTCAAGTTTATTTGTGCAGCCTCGAGTCACAGTAACAGTCTCAAAGGGCTAAGGTGTGCTCTGTGCCTGAGCACCAATTAAGCTATGCACATATGCCATCATATGTTTCTGCAGGGGCCCAGAGGACACAACATGTGTGGAATCATCAGGGAACCCACCATGGAAGGCCAAGAGTCTGCATTCCTTCCAACCAAACACCACAGCAGCTGAGTTCATTCATTAGCTGCTCCCGCTCTGCTTGAAGGTGCACTAATCAGTGAAATCAGCTGCTAGGCCCTCCATTGCACAGGATTGGACATCCCTGGTCGAGATATTTGGACCAGAGCCTGATAATTAAGAACAAACGATGGCAGAGCAGATAGCAAAAGAAAATTGAAAGTTTAGTTCACAGTCAGCACTGGTCATCAGTCAATGGCAGTGTTTCTCAATCCATGTCCTCGGGACCCAGACCCCGCTTGTCTTCATTCTAGCCATTTGATCAGGGTCTAGTTTACACCTTGGATGCCAGGTGAACGCAAGTAACTGCAATTAACTACCTGGTAGGATAGAAAACCAACAGTGCCCTGGATCCTGGGGACTGGGATTGAAAAACAGTGGACAACTTTACTGATAATCACAGACTGTCCACAAAAACAACTACAGACTGCATCAAGTGATTTCACTGATGAGCTCCTTCTCTCTGGTTGAAGGTGTTTTAATCAGTGAAATCAGCTGCTGTAGTCTTTGGTTGGAATGAAAACCTGCAGAATCTCGGCCCTCCATGGCACATGGATGCCTGATTACGGTAATAGCTTTTTATTTGTGGAT
>OMOT01033494.1:20342-34270 GCA_900312575.1 Acanthochaenus luetkenii
ACAACACCGAATATGTAAATAAACAAGATTATTGCATTATGGCTATAGTGTCAACCAAAGACTGATGAGCTCCTTCTCTCTGGTTGAAGGTGTTTTAATCAGTGAAATCAGCTGCTGTAGTCTTTGGTTGGAATGAAAACCTGCAGAATCTCGGCCCTCCATGGCACATGGATGCCTGATTACGGTAATAGCTTTTTATTTGTGGATACAGAGAAAAGGAATCTCATTAAACAAGGTCCAAATTAATCTCATTAGTAGCCTAAAATGAGATACGATTTACATTATTCTTGCCATGTATTAGGATCAACTATTATGTTAATCTCTTATTGGCTATATACACACTGCATCCAAATACGGTTGTCACTCATTGGAGGAGTTATCCTATTAAGTTTACACACAGTTCCATTATTAAGTGTGACAACTGAAAATGACCTGAAAAATGCAGGTGACTACCGACTTTGAGAGCAGATTCGGTTAGCCCGAGTAGTGTGAACCGGACTGGACAACTGGTCGCTACGTGACGTAAGGCGCAACACTCGTTACGTTACACAACATGATCATCGTTAATTTGAAAGAGATGAAAGGTAAGTGTTGTGAGACATTCACACATTTTCTATCCAGCCTGTGTCATTAGCAGGTCAACATGTGGAGGAGTTGTATGTACCTACTCAATCCAAATGACTGCTACAAGTGTTTGATATTTGGTTCCCTCAAGTGGAAGGATTTACCTTTTCCTTGGTAGTGAGTCATAATGTCGACAGATAGAGGCTATTGATATTATCTAACAAAGAGCACACACTATAAATAAAACAAATTACATAATCGCAGAATCATGGCACACTAACAGAATGCGTCCCTCCCTCACAAACACATGCAGACACACACACACGTCGGCATGCACATAGTTGACACACATTTGTTCACACATGCACAAACATGCATGCATGCATGCACACACAGGGCAAGTGTACAAATCCATTGTTCTGCAATGCTTCAAACAATGGATTTCTTCTGCAGTTTATTTTAATTTCAAATGACATACTGTAGTTCACACACTTTAAGGACATAATTGATATTATCAACAAAATTCTAGTGACATAAATAAAAAACAAATTCCCTATTTTTATTTGTGACAATGAAAAATAAAACTATTTCCACTGTAAATGGTGACAACCAAGACGAGCAAAGACCATCAACTAATTAATCCTCAATGTATATCCTATATACATTTTATGTTACGTAAAACATGCAGTTAAAACCATCAAACATTCAGCACTATTTCAACCAATGCCAGGAGTAATGGGCTATTTAATTTGTAGGACAGAGGAGGTGCAGAGTAAACGGTGACAGAAATTACAGAATGTAATTCTTAAATTCTGAGAGGGTTTCTGGCATACATGCCATGCACAGACCACCTGCAGAGATAAAAAGACAACCACAGAGAATGGGCATTTTCCGTTTGGATGTGGCAAATTATATGCATAACAAAGTGATGCTGTACACCGAGAATGATAAGAGTGGGGCAAATGAAATTCGCTCCAGAGAAACTGTTGACAACCCAAACTTAGGATGGATAGCAAAATATCAAGGTGTTGCTGGTCCACATGTATTGCTGTATTTGCTTACTCACCTCACTGCACTTGATATCAGCAGATAAATAATGCCATTACTGTAGATCAAACTACTTCTACTGAACTGGCACTCTATGTAAACAAGGTAATAAATCATCTTCAGAAAAAACCAAAATCTAAAATATTGCAAACAAGGACAAATCTCCAGCCATTTATAAATACTGAGGGATGAATCATGTTTACTCTTGAGAGAAATTGGAAACGAATGGATATCTCCCTAGGGAAACAAGTCATGGCGATACTGGCTGATAAATGAAAAAATAAGAGCCTTGAGTACATAGTCTACAATTCCTACAGCTATCTGTAACATTGTGAAGGTACAGGAAGGGTTCATATTGAAACCGATGTGAACTGAATGAAGTGTCCGGAACTGGATATGCCTTCTGCATTTCAAGAAATATATGCACTATCATCCATTAAGAGGGACTGGAAGAAAAATAAATACAATATATGGTAAAAGTGATATTCAAAAGGGGTGCATACCATGTACCCGCAACATCCGTGGTTCAAATCCTGCACAGGACCTTTGTCGCATGTAATCCTCCTCTCTCTCCCAGTCTTTCCTGTCTCTCTCTACTTTTAATAAAGGTGAAATGCTAAAAATAAAGCTGACATACCTTAGTTTTTCTTTAATCATAACAAAGTGTATATAACATCAGCAAAACTAATTGTATTACTCACTTACACACTCCCACATGGCAATCTTGTAACTAGCACTACGCTAGTTTTCACTTGTTACTCTATATAACCGATTATTTGTTGCATACCATACTGTACCCCCATGCAGTAACTAGGACAGGAATATAAAATAGTAGCAACTGCCTATCTGTGAACTTTAATACTATAAAGATAAGATAATTAATATAACAACCAAAAAAGGTGGTGAACATAATAATAATAATAATAACCTTTATATAGCAGTCTTCTAAACAAGTTTAAAAAATTAAGACAAGAAGAATAACAATTACAATAAAAACACAACAATGGACTTAATTTTGGCAATGACCCTAAGTTGGAGGAAGCATGATTGTACGACCCTAGTCACTTAGCTATCAAAATACATTTTGGGTAGTGTCCTTAATATTGGAGGACAGGCAGCCAGGTTTTGAGTGGAAGGAACTAGCAAAAGGGGCCAAATAGAAGGATCTCAGACTTTGATTCATTGAGCTGGAGGAAGTTCTGTGACATCCAGCATTTAATCTCTGAAAGACAGGACATTATACGGGTTAAATTGACTGATTCACCAGGTTTATGTGTAATCTTTGGTCCAATACTGGCCTCTATCGTGAACTGATGTCATTACAACAACAAATCAAGGCTTCGCCCCATCTCCGCCTTCCTCAAGCACATGGCTTCTGCTAAAAAAAACTTCAAGCTTCAATCAGACACTGCAGATGGTCAGGTATCATATTTCATATTTGGAATGTGCATTTTGACTGACCAAGTCATAGAAATTAAAAATTGATGACCAAACAAGGTAAAAAACATAAAGGTGGTGCTGAAAAGCTGAGGGAAAAGAGATTGAAATCTCCAGGCAGATGCAGCAAAATGCCTCACGTTGACAAATTATTCGTTTGGTGTTGCTTGTAGCAGACCACAACCACAACCGCCACCAAGTGAGTGAGTGAGTTAGGTCGGTTTCACACTATGGATCCGGGGCCGTTTCCGAGCACTATTCCCCCCAAAGTCTGGATCGTTTGGTTAGTGTGAACACTCACTCACTCACTCACCCACTCACTAAGGTCGTTTTCACATTAGGAACAATTGCCTCCGTTCCGTCCCAGAGAACGATGGTCCCCCTTCCCCACTCCCCCGCTGGCCAGCTTTCACATTACCAATGTTGTTCCGTTCCTGAGCACACTTCAGAGAGATGAGAGCAAAACTCTGATACAGTCGGAGCCTTTCTACTTATCACGTATATATGCGGTGTTCGGAGGTTGAGATCGGTGATCCGTTCCCGGGGACGGAACACAGTGTTCACACTAACGAAACTATCCGGACTTTGGGGGGAATCGTGCTCGGAAACTGACCTGCGTCCGTAGTGTGAAACCGCCTTTAGAGCCTCATCTCATCATCTCTGTCCCTCCTTCATACTGTATTATTGCTTGTGGCCCCTAAAGTGCTGCAGATACCTCTCTTGTTAGGTGGCGTTAACATCTCACCCCCGGCTCATTACCTGATAACTCTCACAATTTCATGTCCTACGTGTGACTATTTCCACCTTCCCAGGTCTGGAGGTGATTCATCCTGTTCACTGTGCCCTGTCTGTCAGCACTTAGCTTTGTAAATGTTGTCTCCCTGTCTCTTCTTTGCAGCTGAGGTCTTTCTTCCTGCCAGGAGAATTTAGTGAATACACGACCACCCGTGGATGAGACCACAGGATATTATTGACTACTAAGCAATCATGTGAGACCTAATAAGTGGAAGTCTATTTTCAATGTACTCGCATGACTTTTTAGATCTGTAATGTTTAATTGGAAAAAATTGTTAATACATTTTGCATAACAGTGTAGTTTTACCCTGGTGAAGTACATCTGTTCAAAGTTAATTACAAGACACTTATGGAGAAAGCTTGCAATTACTCTACGTGTCACATACTTTACTTTAAGTGATTCAGAGACAGCAACAAATAATCAGTTTGGAATGGCTAAACATGTAGCTGCCTCTTGAATCGCTTAACACATAAATGCATTGTCAGAACCAATTAAGTATCGTACAAATATTATATTATAAATATAATATAAAATGCGTTTAATGAGAGCGACACAAGAAAAAGGTAAGCCAGGGAGCATTGCATCTTGTGGTCTGCCTGGATAACAGCCATACGCAATATTTCTCGAGACTCATTGTTGCACAATTTACATTAGCACAATGAATGGTTCAGTCTGATTTAACAGGGAATAACTATTATTTCCCCATTGTCAATTAACAACGTGTATCTATAGTTACTGACTGCAATTCAGAAACACCAGGTGGGATTATTTGTGCTATTGAAGTGAGTAAATGTTTTTCTTTATGTCAGAACATGATCCTGCAATAAGAAGTTAAAGGGGAAAAAATGTAGACTCTGCAACAAGAAAAGGCAACAGTAGATTATTTTTGTCATTTTCCTCGTCTTTGCTACTTATTACAAGAACAGAACTTGAAACACATTAATTTGCCCTCCAGCTTGTGATCCTGAATATGACTGAACCCAAGATGCCTCTGCAGAACCCTCCAAATGTTTCTCTCTAAGGTAGGATATCAATGTCCCTATTCACTTCAACCTGAGGAATCTTAGGTTAATCTGTCATTGATTTCTGAGAGCTGTACTGGAACAACAATATGGGTCTTCTCCAGTCAACCACCTATAATCCAATAAACGATTTCAAAATGAAGCATTAGCAATGAAAAAGCTCAAAAGTTAGCTGTCCCACCATAAATTATTTCTGTTCTGACATTTCCATGAGAAATACGTGCTGAAGTGATCTAAGAAAAATGTGTTGGAAGCAGAGAAAAAGTCAAGAAGGAACTTGTCAATAAATCACAGAGAGAAGCTGCCAGAGAACAACACAACCTGATGAATGTGACAACCAGCTGGGAACACTGAATAGCAGAGTGAGCATCCATCAATGAAAGTAGACGTAGATGACCAAAAAAAGCATCAAGACAGCTCACAGCACTGTAGCACCAGAGTACAATAACCTTTGCCTGTTTACTTGGGTTTTGAGCACAGGAATAATAAAGGTGGGTGTAAGGCGCGTTCAAGGTCTCTGCATCATGAGCTGTCAAACTACTAACAAAGGTAAACTCAGACTATGTGTTTTCAGAGCCGATTTAGCCATGATACATTCAGAAGAATTGCATCTAGGTTGTATCCATGGACGTGAGTTTTGTCACAGACGTGGAAGAGGAGGGAGGATTACAAAGAAGGAGCAGACAGTGACAAAAGGAGGGAGTAGGACAAGGAGGAATAAGGACAAGGAGAGAGGCGGTTATGCTCAAATGGACACTATACATGCGTGGGAAAAGTTGTGCATTTGTAATTTTGTAAGTGAGCAGTCTATCAATTAATCTTGTGAATCTATGTTCATGCTTGTCTCCAGCACGTTGCTCAGCCAGAGTTGAATCCTGTTAAATTTTTGAAGGTATGTGATGGGAGTTCCTGCACACGATCGACCAGCGAGTGGATGCAAAGATTTCCCTGAATAATAGGCCTATAATAATTGTCTGAACAATTATGTCAAATTATATCTTCAAATTGTGGAAATAGAAGATCATTAATACATGTAACAATTAATTAATTAATTAGTTAGCTTTATATGTGATTTATTTAATTCATTAATTTATGAAAAACAATTGTAACACTGCAACAGACACCATAAAGAAAAAAATAGAAAATACATACAGTATAAGCAGAAAAATTTCTAGGCAGCAATTATCTGTACATAGTCCAATGAAATGCATTATTGTGCATTTATCAGCTGCAAGCAATTAGCCGTTTCTATGATGAGCATTTGTGGAGTGCCTGGCATTCACAGGGGGAGCAGGGAGGTTGGCTTAAAGGAGTAGTTCACCTAAAAATGAAAGTTGTAATTTTGTACTCACCCTCATGTCAGTCAAAACAGCAGCTAAGTTTCTATATCCTCATAACACACAGCGAGTTAGCTAGCACAGCTCCATGTCAGCCTTCTCCAAAACAACTGAAGTGAACAAGTCCTGGTTCTTCCCTGATTTAGTGATCCAAAAAGCTCAAAAAATGATCATTCAGCATAATTCAAGTGTTCTGAAGCCAAACAATTGCACTGTGAGGCCAAAAGACCTTGTTTTGGAGAAGGCTAATACGGAGCAGCGCTAGCTAACTCGCTGTGACTTGACTGTATATGATGACACAATATTCAGTTTTGGGTGAACTATTCCTTTAAGGCATAGACCACAGTCATATTAAAAAGGTTTGTTTGCTAGTCGCTAAAGTCACTGCGTGTACTATCTGCAGTGTCTGTTGTGTGTGTGTGTTCAGACAGATACCTGTTGCATTAGTGTTTAATAGTTCATAGGCTAGCATGTAAACTCTAACCTGTCTGTGGAGGGCGTGAAAAAGATATGCAGACATTTCTGGCAAATAATAAGGGTTCCCAATCAGTCTACTTCAAGTGCAATACACTATCAATGCTTGCCTATAATAAAACTGCTCTCCACCAAATAGTGGTATATTTTGACCAAATACATCTGACTAATTGGACCCCACACCATATGGTAATATTGTTTGATGGGCCAAATCTGTGTATGTATTGAACTACTTACATGCTACCTGAAGGCCACTGTTATGACATGTTGTCAATTAATTTGATATGCCTCACAAGAAATACATCTTCTGCCAAGATTGTACAAAAATGACATTCTCAGGATTTCAGGCCTGACATGACAGCAAATAATTTTACGACGTTGTTTGACAGTCTGCCACAGTTTCTTATCATTTGCTATTTAGCATTTTAGACTATCACATGCTATAAAACGATAGAGCAAATGATTAATAGGTGTGATGATTGAGACATTATGGGCCCCCTCTGTATTTGCATATCTGCATATCAAATTAGTTCATATTGAAAAGGAAAGCAATGTCTGAAAATTGAAAATGAAGAACTGACAGATGAGGAACTGAATGTCTGCATTATGCATGGGAGATGTTTATTATATACAGCTAGGCAACATGCCCCATAACATTGTACTGTATGTTATGAGATATGTCCATGTCATATGAACACATCTGTGACACAAGGGGGTATATCATTATTTTTTAAAATATATTTTAAATTTCAATCAATTTATTCCCACCCAGTAATAACTGTGTGTTTGTGTGTGCACGTGTTTCTTTCTGTGTGTATGTGTCTGAATATGTATCTGTAATGTATGTCCATGTGTGTAATTGATGGTATAACTTACTGTGTCAGCATCTGTACAGTAAGGGCTCTTGTTAATGAGAAACAGGTTCAAATGAGTCATTGATTAAGAGCTGCAATTTGCAAGGTGCAATTTTTTAGGTCTTAATGTATGTTATCTAGGAAATAATGATTTCGCAGCACCACTGATGATGCATAACAAGACAATTGAGCATGCTTTGGTGGATGCTAAATGATAAAATGAGCAGGCTTTGACTTTGATTACACACACACGCACGCGCACACACACACACAGATAATAGTATTTCATCATTGTCTCGAAGATGATTACCAGAAAAATACACTGATGCATACAAATACATTGTGTTTTAGGTAATTAGTTACAGCAAGTTAGGCTTATATTTAATTTTGCAGCATCATAACTGACATTATATATGACATACAGTACATGCATGCATGCGAGCGGTCATAATAAGCTATAAATGTGGCACATGCCCAAGGCATTTGAAAATAATGAGAGCATTTACATATTAAAAGTTAATTGTAATTTGTATATTTCAAAGTATTATTTTATTCTAATTAACATAAGCATTATTTACATTAAAACATGTCATCTAAATGTTTGTTTCTTAGTGTACAATTATTTTATTTTCAAACTGCAATACTGCGATGAATAAAAATTCTTGCCATGAGCCTTGTGGGGCTCCGTAGAAAAGCTACCAGGCATTCAGCATGCGCTCTTTGTCATTTTCCAGTCGTATTCATATTGTAATGTCTGTATCCTCTGAACATGAGAATGGTGGGCAGAAAAGCTGTCTGTGAACCAGCTTATCTTGGAAACACACTTACGCAACACTGCCACCAGGTAGCTGATTGGCCCTTCCCTTGCCCGGTTAGCTCAGTGACACACACTAACGTACTCTGTCAAATATGAGTGATACATTACATTCTGTAACATTTTCTCTGACGACTTTTGAAGAAAAAAGGAATATAATTACAAAAGGATATCTAAGGGCTTAGGGTATTCTGTGAGTGAAATGAATCATTCCCAGCTCCAGAGGTCACCGCTCGCCACTGATACATACGTACAGTTTTAGATGGCTGTGTGAACTGTTTTGAGAACATGGACCTTATTTTGGAGAAAAGTGTCAAATCAAATGAGAAAAACTAATGTCAATAACCCAAACATTTGTCAGCTTTACACAACTTTCACAATAATGACAGCATTGTGATTCTAATACCTGCTGTCTTGGACTCTACTATGATATTTTGAGATACAATCAATAATTACAAATCCAGACGTGTCATGTCCCCCTACAAAAACTTTGAATTAATAACAAATACCATGAATGCAACTATTTTCATATTCTAAAACTTCAAAGTATGGCTTCCCTATAGGGACAGCTGAACAAATTACCCTTAGAGTTCGTCTCAGTTACAGCCTCCAGCAGTGAAAGGTCCCAATTAACCTTGGCTACATCTATCTGTACCAAGGGCATTCTACACTTGCTCTGGGATTTGGCAGAGAAAATATTTCCCTCTGTAGACAGCAGTTTGACTATAGTCAATGGTCTAACTGCGACTGTCTGACAATCTGTCTACTTGTGACAAACTTACTAAACATTTCTTAGCTAAAGCTCAAGCAACTGCTCGTGCCAATTGAATTGTATTGCATGTTGATAAAGGGATACGGTTGGTAAGGTTTTCCTAACATGAAGAAAACAAGCCAAATATGTCAGAAAGATATCTTTGGTGACCAATTAGGTGGTGGAACATGTAAAAATGGGGCAATGAGGCAAGAATCAGAATTTCACTGCTGTTGTGGGAAAAACCCTTAGCTGCTATTTTATTATTCATGTTTTTACTTACTTGTAGGTTGAGCAAATGTCCTGCTTCTTGGGTCCATAATACCTATTCAATCATTCAGTCATCAATCTGAAATGCTTAATAGTTAACACTTTGATTATACATGGTTTTTATCTGACAGCAGCAATTTGTTTGAATGGTGCTATATACACACGCATGCTGTCCTGCATTTTATCGGGTTTATTTTTCACCATCATTTAACTTGAATTATGTTTCCATCTTGGACTGAAATAGAGAGGTAGAGTAGCCTATACTGTAGCCTGTAATTTAAAAGATCTGTCACATAAGGAAATTGCTGTTGAAAAACCAATTTATTCTGACTTATGGATTAAATTCAGCATTTCAATCAATTTTAGTTTTATGAGCTGTTGCTTAACCGTTATTGTATTTTACTCCACAGCTATCTGAATCTGGGTTTGCACCACCACAATAACAGCTCCAGCATTACATTGGTTTGTCCATGTTCTCTGGTGTGGCATCATCCATCATCAAATGAGTAGTGTGACTTTGTGCAATATATCTTTAGGTGTAGAGGCCTCGAACAGAACTCTTCTGGCCTGAGGTATTTTTTGTCTCATATCACAAAACAATACATATTTTTGTGCATGCTTATTATTTATCATTAGTTGCTACCAGACAAAATAGTTTGACCGTTTGAAATAATGTCACACATATTCACACAGATTTTGAGGACAAATTAAGCACTACTTACTGTAATGAAAGTACTAATGACACTCTTAAAATACACTCAGTAACCAAGTATGTCGACAGCAATATGTGCAACTATTAACACACACTAAAACATAGATATGTTGCCCTTCACTAGACACAAAGGCATGTTGAAATTGACCCAGCTTTTATCAGAGTACTTTTCTTTATCACAACTGTTGTCAAGCAATGCTTCTTGGTTTTAATCTATGCCCTTTAAATATAAATATATATATATATATATATGAGTATACAATCACTTTAATGCAACAATCCAGCTAATCAAATTATGTTACCAAAACTTTGTGACAATGTAATCCGACGATCAAAGTTTAGTTGTGGCAACAGTACAACGTACGTCGTGTGGCAGATGGAGGGAGTATAGGACGAGGGAAGTGAAGGAGGGGCGGTACGGCAGCATATCAACCACAGCCGAGACAATTAGGAGGATCGGGCAGGGCCAATGGGGAAAGACAGGGCAGGGCTTAAATAGGGGAAGGCGAGGCAGAGAGGGGTGTGTGACCCATGGGGGGGGGAGTTGTAGGAAGAGCGAGAGAGAAAGCGAGAGCAAAAGCGAGAGATCGAGAGAGATCGAGGAAAGCCTAGTACGTGTATGACTGACCGGACCGAGAACCCTGCTGTGTGCCTGATCTCTGACGAACCCGCCTGGCTATCGACCCTTGCTTGTCTGACTACCACTCTCCTGCCTTAATCCCCGGACTCTGTGTGAGACTAACCAGTTACGCCCCTGAAGCAGTAATTGAACCGCTGTTTCCTGTATTCCTTGTTGTGGACTTTGTTATTTCCGGTCCTGTGGACACTCCTTTCACCCACGAGTGTGCCACAGTCGTCACAACCAGAAAAGTGAAATTACAGGATCCATCGCCATGACGTAACTTGTTAACATTGTCAAGTGGTAGTAACATGACAGGGGAGGGCTTTGTCAGAAGATATATTCAAATATTGTGTTTGTTATTCTTTCATTCGAATTTCATCAAATTACACCATGAATTGTAATGTTGCCAGTCCTATATGTTATTATAATGAACTGATATCAATAACTATAATATTAGATTATATTGCACTTTATTGATCCCCTGGGGGAAATTCAGGTGTCATAGCAGCAATTGGTAGAACAATGATGTTCACAGCTGACTGGTGCAGGTATCGCTGGTCGTGTTGACCATGTTGAACAGTCAAATGGCTGCCAGCACAAAGGAACGCCTAAGGCGCTCCATCCTGCAGTGTGGCAGGATGAGCCTGTGGCTGAAGGTGCTCCTCATCAGCCTCAGCTCATTATAGAGAGGGTGAGAAAGGTTTTAAAATGTTCGGATTACGATACATTTCACAAGAGAGCATACCGAGACCTGTAAGAATACACCCTGAGCTTCCTGTCTTGGAAAAGCACATTTATTGTAGTTTTTCCAAAGCATTTACAATTGCCTAATTAACTTGTATTGTAGCCCAGTAAGAGCCTGCAGGAAAACTGTAGAAAGCTCAATACTGAACCAATCAGTAAAATTATGGTCTCTACATGTCAGGTTCATGGTACAGTCTGCAAATTGGGTCTGAGGTCCAAAATAGCAAACGTATCTTTTAACATCAACTGGGCAAAGTAAACTGTGTTTAATTTTAATTGTTCAATAGCGATAGTAATATAATTTGCAATAACTCCGCAACACAGGTCAGGATAGATTTGATGCTGCCCTAGCAGAGTCAGTGAAGGCACTCTACTGTTATAGACATAAAGACACTCTTGGCCAAAAACATTACCACAGATAGTTAACTAATTAAATGGGGAGTGGGGGTAATATAATTACTACCATGAGATGTAGCCACATTGTCAGTTGGTAAGTCATGAAACTACCAAATCGCCATGTGTGCACTTTTTGTGATTTTTTAAAAACTCTTTTTGTATTCTTTGTATCAGGTGATACAAATAATGTAAGATAGAGTATTGCACATTGATATATGGAGTGTTGTGCATTCAAATAGCGTTTAGTCTTTATGGTTACTGTAGGCGCATTGGGGATGCTAATGGGGAGGAATCAGCTCTCAAGGAATGTCAAGAACTTAGTTCTGGCAGGATTTGATCCCAGGTAAGCAGGGGTACACATATGGCTTTACAAGTAGCAGACTTAACCACTCAACAACCAGGGCACACACACTTGAAAGCTTTTATAAAGTGAGTGTCACGGATACATAATCCCAAAAGTCCAAAAAGAAAGACTCTGAAATGATTCTTTAAAAAGGCAAGCTCCAATTTCAAATGCATACCCACAGTAAATGGGAAAAGCCTGCTTCGCTGAGTTAATCACTGTATGGTAAGTATATAATCAAGAGGGGCCTGCTTACCCAGCCCGTGTTGACATCGCTGCAGCCTGAGGGAGGCCCCCACAGGCCAGAGCACACAGCCCCATCAGAGTCCCAGGGAGATTAGTCAGTAAATATACTGAAGCAATTTGAGGTTTTGTGTTATATTGCAAAAAGCAGAGGAAATTCTAGAGATATCATACAAGCTTGTATTTTTTAAGAGGCCCCAATTTCAGGCTCTATACGATTGTGTAAAAAAAGTTTTAAGTCAATGTATTGTACTTTTAAGTGCCTGTGTGCATGGGTCTGTGTGTGTGTGTGTGTGTGTGTGTGTGTGATGTGTGTATTCACAGCAAAATGGGGAAAGTATACAACTTGTGTGTGTGCTCACATCACCTTGTTTAATACATCCATCGTGCTCACACGTTGCCACACATGACATCAGAGAGAGAGCACATTAGAGTTCTCTAATCCTGCCTTACTCTTACGAGTAATTGTTTACAGCTCTCCCTCTCCAAACAGGGCTGGTCAACCCAATGTGGCAGAGACCGGTTCATTAGTCCCCACCACATCCTCCTAACTGGCCATAAAAGCCCCAGACCAACAGCTGCTGACATAGGGCTTCTTTAATCAGTGACATAGAGGCTGTGATGAGCACAGAGACTGGGCTGGCACAGTAGTCAACACTGCATTCAACACTGTGTCAATACAGCCAAATCTGTTGGACTGAAAATAACAGAATCTCTCAACATGAGAAACCAGGTTAGCACGCTCATTTTGCATTTACCTAACAGTAGTTAGCAAGTAGCTTGTGTTTTGTGACAGCATACTGTATACATGCATTACAAGTGCATGCACACACACACTCACACACATACAAACACACACACACACACCATTGACACAAACAAACTCACATATGGCAACACACACATGCAGTGCAGTAGTGAAGGATATCTATGTTCTGTTCTCAGAAGAGTGTTCCAAACTGACCAGACAGTTTCCTGTTTATGAAGAGATACCAGACCAGATGTCGTCAGCACATTCGTGGAATGGTCCGTCACCCATGGACCAATGAGAAGCACACAAGTTTCAGCCAATGACATTCATCTACTGTTTTTTCTATATAAACTCTGTGATGTTGATACAGAGTGTGCTCTTCCTTACTGCTGTTTGGAAGAGACCCGTACGTACGATTCTTATTCATGTCGATTTCTCATTAAACCTTTACTGCGATTGGCAGTAATAATCTAACAGCTCTAAGGTCTGGTATCAATCCTTCTCTCACTTTTACTCCAAACGAACATGACAAATGGTGACCTCGAACGTGGGTAAAACGAGGAATGGATCACGGACCGGAGTAAAGAATTGGAAAAACCTTCGAACCGGGAAAAAAAAGAAAAGAAAAAAGGTTTCAAATATTTTGGTTGATTGAGAAACGTGAATTCGAATTTTTATATAGTAGACTGCTTGCTCGGGATAGTTTGGAAATCACGACAAGAGTGACTATTAGTCGTACTGGGTCAATCAA
>OMOT01033502.1:0-11219 GCA_900312575.1 Acanthochaenus luetkenii
CTCACCCGCACCAACGACATGGAAACAGAAGTGGACAACTTTCTGAAGGACATTCCACCACTGCTAAATGTCAGTCCCACATATTTGAGGAAAGTCCACGGAGGAAGATTCCCGAGGCTGGCAAAGTTAGCGCGAAGCTACTTCTGCTGCCTGTGATGTAGGCCCCACCGGAATGCGTATTTTCAGCAGCTGGACTCACTGTAAACCGACACGACTCACCCATATCATGTAAATATGATTGTATTCTTAAATAAAAATCAACAGGCTTGGATAGTTACTGCACTTATGTAGTTTAAGTTTGAAACTGAGGCCTGAGCTGTCGTAGTTTGTCGCAGCTTTCTCATTTCAAGAGGGAATTTATTATAGCGTTATTTATCTTTATTGATCTATTTCATAATAATTTAGCAAATGTAAGTGTCTAATTAAGGCTCATCTTATTTTTTGTAACGTTGTATGTCATAGACGAACGTGTTAGTCACTGATTCGCCTCGGAAGAGTGAGCGAAATTTCCCGAACCTTATTAAAATATCATACTTAAACAAAACAGTGTTCATAAGTATGTTTGTGTTATGCCATGAAACAGGTGTATTTATCTAATGTTTCAATAAAGCTTTAAGTGAGAAGAAAATATGCATTTTGTATTTTCTAATAAGCAATATTCATAAGAAATATTTAGCTGTATCGTTATCGATTGATCGATTAGTCAGTCGTTCATTAACTTTGGCGACTATCAATCAAGGAAATTCCCTAGAATTTGCAACCCTAATAGCAACACCTATGTAAGGATGCTGTTCATTGACTTAAGTTCAGCATTCAACACCATTATCCCTTCTAACCTCATCAACAAACTCCATGAACTTGGTGTCAGCACCTCACTCTGTAACTGGATCCTGGATGTTCTGACCAACAGACCTCATTCTGTCAGGTTAGACAACCACACCTCCTCCACCCTGACACTGATCACTGGTGTGCCGCAGGGCTGTGTGTTGAGCCCTCTCCTCTACTCCCTCCTCACCTACTGCGTTCCTGTGCATGGCTCCAACACAATAATCAAATTAGCAGATTGTACTATGGTGGTAGGCCTGATCATTGACAACAATGAGTCAGCCTACAGCAGGCATAGGCAACCATGTGCCATGGAGTGCCGAGGGTATGCAGGTTTTCTTTCCAACCAAACACTGCACCAGGTAATTTCACGGATTAGCTCCTCCTCTCTGGTTGAAGGTGTGTTAATCAGTTAAATCACCTGATGTAGTCATTGGTTGGAATGAAAACCAGCAGACTCTGCACTCCATGGCACATGGTTGCCTATGCCTGGCCTACAGGTAGGAGACCCAGCACCTGGCGGCATTGTGCGCGTGTAACAATCTGGCTCTTAACACTAAGAATACCGAGGCGCTTATTGTGGACTACAGGAGAGCCAAAGGCTGCGACCACACCCCCATTTACATCAATGGGTCTGAGGTGGAGCGTGAGTCCAGCTTCAAGTTCCTGGGTGTCCACTTCTCTGAGGACCTCTCTTAGACCCTCAACTCCTCCGCCCTGTTCAGAAAAGTGCAACAGTCTTCCTGAGGAGACTGAAGAAAGCTCACCTGTCTACCTGGATCCTGGTGAACTTTTATCACTGCACCATTGAGAGCATTCTTACCGACTGCATCTCAGTGCTGCACTGTTTCTGACCGGAAGGTCCTGCAACGGGTGGTAAAGACTGCCCAGCGTATCACTGGTACCCAGCTCCCCTCCATCGAGGACCCCCAGCACCGG
Source organism: Acanthochaenus luetkenii (assembly GCA_900312575.1). Lineage (NCBI taxonomy): Eukaryota > Metazoa > Chordata > Actinopteri > Beryciformes > Stephanoberycidae > Acanthochaenus > Acanthochaenus luetkenii. Next base: position 1,765 of record OMOT01033502.1, read on the forward strand.
CGATGTCTGAGGAAGGCGAGAGGCATCATAAAAACACTTCTCACCCAAACCGTAGACTTTTTGCCCCCCTTCCATCTGGGAGGTGCTACAGGAGCCTCCATTCCAGCACTAACAGGCTCAGGAACAGCTTCTTTCATGTAGCTGTCACCCTGTTGAACTCTGGTCCTCTGCATTAAGCCCCCCTTCACCAATGACACTAGAACATTAACCTGTGGCCTCCCGCCATCCCCTTACCTGAACAACTTGAACCACTTGAACTCTACGTCAAATTTATTTTTCATATTGTTTGCACTACTTCTTATTGCACATGTATATTCTTTACCGTACATAGTATATATACTTTATTTATTTTGTATTAATTCCCCACCCATATTCTACATCCTGCACCCATATTTATAAACAATAATCGCATTTATATCACTGTACATATTGTATATTCATATTTATTCTGTATGCTCATTTTGTTACACATTACACATTGTTACTATTTTGCACTTCTGGTTAGATGCCAAACTACATTTCATTGTCATAGTACTGGTACTCTGTGCTGTGACACATTTTTCTTAAACGTGACATTTTTTCTTCCCTATTGAGCTAAACTCAGATTGGCTGTTGCCAGTGTCTCTCAGATTTCAGTCTTGGTGAGTGTTGTACCACTTCACACTAAACAAGCCCAAATAGACCTGAAAAAATCTAACGCTTTTGAAAATATTGCGTCATGCCAAGCGGCCAGATTTAGCAGTCTTGAGCTCATTCACACTACAGGATAATCTATGCCAACCGTCAGGCCTGAGTGCCCCCACCCCAACTAGCAGAATTGGCGTTAAAGTTGCCTAGTGTGACCTAGGCTTGGTTTAATTAGTTCAAGACATTTGAAGGAGAGAGTAAGGAGACATCACCACAGGTTGGCAATTGGAGAGAGGCCACTGGCAAGTAAAAGGCTCAGTTCCATGGCATACAGTGTTGCTGCTATGCGGCCAGAGGTCATTGGCCTGACGTGAATGTCATTAACACAAACCCCTTCAAAAGCACCTTGAAGAACCATTCTGCGTTTCTCTAGGGGAGTCAGGACTTTTAAGCTGTACCTGATGTCGCCACCCTCAGTATGAGGCAGACATAAGTCAAGTCACAGCAGCTCTGCACAACCAAGCTTTTGTTATGTTCTGTGCACCCCTGTTGCATTCATATTAGAAATGGTGGTTTAATAAAAGCAGGGGTGCTGATTCAAAGAAACTCAAACCTATCCTGTGGTGCCTGCCCTCTATTCTCCTCCCCCCTACCGCTGCCTCCCTTGCGCTGTAGATACCATCTCCAAACATCTCAGTGAACCAGCGTTTGGAGAAATTGAAATTGTGAGTTTGGAATGTCCTGACTGCTTACAGTTATGTTGTGGTTTTCACCCACCTCTCCCCCCAACTCCATTCTTCTCTCTGTACAACTTGAGATAGATAGCATTTTTTGTGCAAGCCCTCTCTTCGCATGTATGATTCCATAAACATGCTGCAATAACATTTTCTTTCGGCTCTCAAACAATTTCTTGGGGAAAGCCGATCCTCCCAAGAGCCAGTGATTAAAGGTGGAAGATCAAAACAGAGAAAATATTAAATTAGGTCCCCAGTAACAATGTTGACGGCCGGCGCCTAATGCACAACAGATGTGGGTGCCCTTCAAGACATGCATAACTCTCTCCAAGTTCCCACTGAAGCTCCACAGAAATAGAAAAAAAACATCAAAGTGTACAAATATAAAGTGGTCATAGGAGGCTTTTTTTCACTCAAAATATAGCCCAGTGAACAGGGAAATGTAACATGTTTAGAAGCAATGCAAAAAAGGTTTGATTGACTAATAAGAGGGCCAGTGTTTGCAGGGTGGGGTTTGGTCAGGGGAATCTTTTACCTCATAGGGGTCGGTTTGGGGCACTGTGATCTCCATTTCACCGCTCACCTCTCTCTCCACAGCATGCTGCCCTTCTCGTGTTTAAATGGAGGAGGTCACCCCAAAATTGTTAAATTGTGTGTAGAAAATAGCGCTTGGCTCCCCACTGTGCCTTCAGCAGTGGTATTCCTAAATTGGCTCCTTTTCACAGTGTTTTCTTTGAAACCCAGAAAAGTGTGGCCATCAGCCAACACTTAAAAGTATGTGCTGTTAGGGGGGTTCTTCCATACAGTAAGTTTCAAATGGAAATTATAAACTCATGTATTCTCAAAACATTGAGTTTGAATTTGAATACTTTTTTGTGATGGTACATTTTGCAAGTCCGAAACGTTGTTAAAAATGATTCTATAACACTCGAAATTTGATAGAAATAGCCTAACCCTTTTGGGGAATTATTATAAACCACATAGGCCCAACTGTTCCTATTGAGTTACATTGGGATACAATGTAAACCGGGATAAATAATGGGCACACCAGTAATTTTAGAGTTGGAACTGTGAATTGATAGCTACGGTTTGTAGGTTAATTATTTTTCTTGTTTGTTTTCCCATGCCCCTATGGGTATTGGCATTCATGTGAAACTGGAACGCATTTGTGGATTTTTGGCACTCGTGTTTAACAAGTCATGTCGGGCAGATGGTGTACAGCCGCCACAGCAGCAATCAGATGGTATACAGCAATGTCATTTATGAGTGGTCATTAATGTCAACCATTTAGGGTATAGTGTACAGCTGTGGAAATCTTGCCTTACGTCTGAAATGTTTTGCCAGGCCTGTGCTTGATTTCTTAAGTTATTGTCGATCAAGTCCTCTTGCAGAAGTTTATATTTATGGGTAGAAGCCTAGCCTAAATAGCTAATATTGGCCCACTTGAAATAGCCCGACAAACCCAACAAATATTTATTAGAAACGGGTCAAACAAGGCTACTCAAGTTCATGAATTAAATAATAGGCCAGACCTTGTGGTACTACAGTATAACCCTCACGAGACCCTCAGCTGCATATACTTTAGTGTAGATTCTAGTTAATGCCTCATCTTACTGAGAACTGTATGTAAGTGTGTATAATCAATAATTTGCACCTGAAGTTACAAAAGCAGTGCTGGACTGGTAAGAAAGTGGAATAATCTTTCCATTACACAGACAGTTAAAATAAAATATCCTCTTTCATCTGTCCACTCACCAAGTCAAACTAGAATTACACTTCATTAAAAGGAGATTGAGATGAAGTCAGCTTCACATGCGTAAGTGCAACCATCTAGGTAGAGGCTATACTGAGGCTATACCTTTGCCATGGGGTAGTGATTTGCAGGGATCATCCTGAGCTAAATGTGCTGCTAAATGGTCTCTTTACCAGTTGTCCTAATCTCTGCACTGTTTTCTCATAAAGGTCAGGCGAATTCAATTTCGAGGCATCTGCTATCAGGACTGTGCAGAACCACCACCCACCCTCCACCCCCAAAAAAAGACAGAGATCTGCAGATGGATGTCAAACTGAATCATGAGATGGGCACCATATATTCTGCAGACTAAACCGTTTAACTGGAACAAACTAGTGTGCAGCTCCAGACACATAGACTAAGCTTCATTTAAAGCATGTGGATTGACTACTGCAGTAGCTGCACTCATTTAAAAGTATTTTGCTAGGATTTGTGGTTAGATAAATTACAATTATTATGGAATAATTTATTAGGTCTAGGTTATATTTGCAATCAATGAAATACTACCAATACAGTTTAGGCTGCATATTGAACAAAATGAGCTTTCACTTGACTCAACTGGGATTCTTAATCACATTTGGAAACTACAACAGAAATGTAATTCAAATCTGCTTAGACAGGTGACAACTCTAAAAGACAGTAGTGTTCCTTTTATTCTATATTAAGAATATACAGTATGTTAGCAGAATAAGGTATGTGCTATAAAGTGCATATTGTCATTTTACTTTGTTATTGAATGCCTCAAGTGAAACTAAAGCAGACACTAGTTGTTTAAATAACCAACAATCAACATGATGTTTTGGTCTCTTAGTTGTGGTCACCATTCAACATCTAGATGAAAGGCATTGTTTAAGGCAAAGGTCAAAGGAAGAAGTTGGCTTCAAAGCCAAACGGAGTAAGTCTGGTTGCTTGCCTTAGAGGTACAGACTCCCAAAGTCTTGTTTCCCCTGCTTTCAATGAGGCTTGAGTATTACAATATTGTTAACATTCATGAGTCCAAAGAGAGACTTGCTGAACAGCTGAACATTTTATTTTCCAGGCATACACATTGCTTATAGTTGCTTTCTCCAATGTCTCAAATGATGTGGCTTTGTTCAAACCAGAATAAAACATAAATCAATCACATCATCATGGTTTTTGTCTTTTCAGAAATTGTTTAACCTAGGTCTCCACTTTTTTTAGATAAAATCTGACATTTAGAGTCAAGAGAGAATGGGTAGCCCCCTATGCAAAGATCCTGATTCTTCTCAAAATCCCAAACAAAACAAATTTTAAAAAAAATATCCCACAATTTACAGTTGATATAGGGAGGGAAAGTTGCATTCAACTCTGGCCATCAAAATGAACTGGATGGTTTGAACATTTCATATTACACATTGTGGGGTGCGGTTATACCTCTATTTCCTGTTCAATTGATCGTTATCACAGTGTTTTAAATGATCTGGTGGCATTAAAATACAATACTATAGTTTTCAAGACGGACTACAAAGCCTGTCGTGTCCATCACGTCACTGCAATAGTCCACTCCAGCGAGCTCCAGCGTACTAAGCTCCAGCAGCGGGGCATTTACAAATTCCAATCAGCAATGATATCTATATCCATTAGCTGGCTTGTCAAATACTTTGGATTTGTATGGGAGTACATACATACATATGTATGGGGGCAATCCGGCACGAAGGACTTCACCATCTTAATTGCTCTCCCTCGTTTTAGAGATCTGACACAATCATACAGTGCAGTAGCAAGGCTGTGGCTGTTGTTCTTTTGTACAAGTATCTATATACTGTTTTTTTATTTTGTATTATTATGTTTCATCTCATTCATAGCTGATGTGCTTTAGTGTTGGAAAATGTTTGATATATGAAAGTTCAAAATCTGCCTATGGGAAAATGGTGATTAAATGTTGCTTTGAACACAACCAGCAGATGGTGTAAGTTGACACTTTCCCTCGCTATACATAAGGAGATTTTCTATCCCTGCTTACTTGCTTAATCAAAAATGTACAAACAATAAGGCTTCATACAACTGCTGCCTACTATCTGTTTCAATCCAAATAAAGTATCCAATAAAAATCTAAACACATTAATACAACTTTAATATACATATACAAAATAGATCAAAGACCCTATACGTACATATACTGTACTTAAACACTTTGTTTGATGGTGCCCTTTGTTTGTGTATTGTGTGTAACTCCAAATGCACATAAAAAGACTCAACTGAAACCATTAGAGAGACCGACATAAACATGATAATAAAATCAACATGTGGCAACATTTGGGCCTCTCCTCTAAAGCATCCTTTCTGTAGCTGGCCCACATATCTAAAAGCAAAATGGCATGGTTTCAGTACGGATAGCCCTTGGTCGGGGCACACAGCAACTTAAACCATGGCAGGGCAGTCATTATCAAATTCTGTCAGTTACCTGGATTTAACAAAACAAAGAGCCATCCAAGCTCCTTGGAAATCTGCTAGCTAAGCCTTTTCTCTTTTCTTCCTCATAATAATCCCCCCTGATGGTTTGTTTGGGCTCAGTCGGGGCTGGAGGGAAACAGGGGGAAGGAGAAAGTGAGGAGGTAAAGTGGGGGTCCTTGATGATGACGAGATTAGATGTAGCCCGGCAGACTGTCTCCTTCTGCCTTCACTGAAAGCTCTCCCTCACACACGCATATGCAGTTGCACGTAAGTGTACTCACACACACACGGTGAGCCACAAGCACAAGGCCACCCCCTTCCTCATTGTTGAGGAATTACTTGCTCTTTAGAGTCTTAAGTTACAAGAGCAATTGATCCCACTGACCCCCTGCAAACCCTTGAGGTTGCGCTGGGAATCTGAGCTCCGTTGTATACACACAGGAGACAGCTCAACCCCCAGAGCAGCACTCTCGACACCCCCCACCCCCTCTGTTTGCACTCCGATTCAGCATGTTCCAATACTATGGGTTTAGCACTGCCTGCTGGTCAAGAACTTGTAGTTCATGAATGCTTTTCTGCAGGGATACCTTGTACATAAATAAGCCTATAGCCAAGCGCTAATTGCAAGCAGAAAATATAGTTTACAGTAAAAGATAAATTCGTCATGCTGTGTCAGAGATTAAATTCTACTTCGTGGCAGGCCTAGGAAAGCCTTCGAAAACTGAAAATAATTTTCTCACACAGGGGTTTTCCAGGCTTATTATAATATATTATTATATAAATGGCTACATTGCCAGTGGAACTGGTTTTACTTGAGGATGGGGAGTTGAAGGCTTTATCAGATCATGTCATGACATCAGCCTACTCCTTTAAGATCCAAAGGCTTGGAAGTTGGACTCCTCTCAAGAGACCCATGCCAGGAAGACACTGTTCAAATACAGTCACAGGCATTTTGAAGATGACATTAAATACTTCATATAATATTTATGGGCTTTTAATAATTAACATTTTCATTTAGGAGGTGAGAACTAACAAACTTCCAATGTTACCTTTTACTTGTTTCAACAATAAGAAGAAGAAGATAGGCTATAGATAAATAGGCTGTATTCTTTTCACAATAATTCTTTAAATTTGCCAAAAGGTCGCAGTGATAATGTCATGACTGTAAGATACATATTTCAATGACTGGATGAGCAGTTTCATTGCTGGAAGTAAACATTTTTGACCAACTTTCTTTTTTTTTAAAGATAACTTTTTACATTCCAACCACAAGACCTCCTAGGCCACTATAAGAAACAGATTACTTATCAGAGGTTTTATGGCTGTGGGCAGAGAAAACATGTCCCATCTACCAATAAGTGTCTAATATAAGACACAGAGGAGCTCTCTTTGGAGTTTTGTCTTAGATCCACAACACAGACAATATTGTTGTTGTTTTTTAAAGCCTTTCAACCATATGAAAGGTTCTCTTCTCTCCTGGCCACTCACCAAGCTCAAGTGCTCTGAACAACAATTAACTGTTGACCTCAAATAATTGTATTATTACAAGGGTCGACTTGCATAAACAGCCCTTGCCTGAGCTAGCATATGGCCCAAAGCAGTGTCATACATCACTGAATTACTTTCCGAGCCAGAGAAGGAGATCTAGGTTTCTAACAAATTGCTTGGCTCTGTTTATCTTGACACCTTCTTTCAACAGTGAAAAACTTGTCATCTTTCAAACGTCAACTAAACTAGAACACAGTTTTTAGGTTACCGTGACGCTAGGAAGGGATTTTTAGAGACATTATTAGATGGCCGGGGCCAGGTTACGCCTTATAGCAGAGGCAATTTGATAATTGGGGTTGTTAGACTGAAAAGGCTGAAGGTCGAAGACAGAGTCGTTATGCTATCAAAATAATCTCCCACGCTCAGGGGTCTCTGTCACAGTCAAACCCATTGTGTCACTTTTCAATCCTTTGCTTGTCTGAGTTCTGTCTTCTTCTGGATCTAACAGAGCCTGCTGTGTGCATATTCACACACACCTCTAACCTGCCAGCAGAACTGTGGACAGGGAAGCAATTTGGTCTTTTTCAATGTTTGACTGAATTACAGGAGCAAATATTGGATTGAACTGCGTTTCCTCTGGTTTCCCTATGCACACACACACTTGGACATTTTCTCAGTGATAAATAGTAACAGATCATGAATTTAAGGCTTATTAGAGATTGCTCTGTCAGAGCTCTGTATAGAGCAGCTCATGGTTTTATTTATGAGAGCTGTTTGACAAGGAAATTGCAAGTTTAATTTTGGTATGTCTCAAAGTAAATGAATTGTCAAAGGTAAACATTGAGAATACACAGAGATGGATGGACACTGGTCGCCTGTCACAGTCAATAAATTCAAACTTGTACATTTACTCTGGCTCTGTCTAAAGGTTGTAGGGAGAAAATAGTTTCCTGCCACATTTCTCAAAACTTTCTCAAAAACCATGTTGACATGACTAAAATATTGAAGGAGGAACTGAGGCACAGCATTTGAAGACACTTATTGACTTGAAGGTAATGATGTCAAGTAATGCATCTTCTCACTTCGTCTTGGCAGGTCACGAACATCACCAAACTCAAAGACTTTCTGTTACAACACAGGAAAGATTATGTGAACGCCGGAAGGTAAGCTGCTCCAAACATTTTCAACTAGAACTGTTTTTGTCCTGTGGATTACTAGACTATGCAACAATCCACCAATATGAACACAACAGTAAAACTCTGCAAGGCTGCAGGGAAGAGTGGTGAAGGGCTTCTGATGAATAGTTTGATTCTGACAATTCAAAGGAGGTCAGGAGTCAGGGCCGATTTTGATAGGACAGCCGTGTGTGTGTGTGTGTGTGTGTGTGTGTGTGTGTGTACATGAACTTGACGTGCTCCTGTCCAGACACATATTACCATGGAGATTTGATTTCACTCTCCCGTTTGAGTAGTGTCAAGGAAAAATTGGACACACAAAGAACTAATTCTGTTTTTCAGTTGTGCTGTTTATGAGGCAGCAGCAAAACCGAATGAGAAAGTTCCGTTCATCAATATGTACACGAGTAACAACATCCAAAAAGAATGAAAGTACTGTACGACTAATGAAACATGTCATTAAAAGGTCATGATATGAATAATTGACGCCGCGAGGGGTCACACACACACACACACACACACACAGCGTGTGTCATCCATCCAGCGGCACTGCGACAGTTATGACGGGTATGAATCCATCTTTGTATCAGCATTACTGTGAACAGCTTAACGTTATGACGACTTGACCCACTGTGAAGAAGTCACAACTAGTTTTACGACGGGTCAAAGTTCACAGAGTAATAGCAGCTACGCTGTAACACAAAACCCTAATGGCACTTTACTAGCCTGGTTGGATATGAGCACAACGTTTTGTGATGATTTGATGTACGAGATCTTTATGAATCTGATATTGAATCATGCCGCTCTGCATGCACGCCTATTCATTCGCTTTGACCAGAGTTCCTTCTTCGCTGCTCACATCCGCTCCGGAAACAAAAACGGTGGTTCTTTATCTCGACCAATGAGAATATGTCTGCCTCCCCCTCCAGCATGAGCGCCTGTATATGTGACGTTTATTCATCCAGAGTCAGAGAGAACACTCTGCTGCATTCACGGCGTTTCTGTCATTTGGACTCGTTATCTACGTCTGTATCCGACCGTCTGAGACTACGGTGCCTTCAGTGAGGTGGGTCGGTGTAGCGTGCCAGTCTTCCTCTGTGGTGGTTAGTGACACAGCCATGGAGATGTGCCAGCCGCCGCGTCTAGAAGTGGGTCAGGACAGTAATTCCTCATGAGAGGAGAGAGCAGAGGAACTGCCAAACGAGTCGCTCTCTGTTACACAGC
>OMOT01033536.1:0-13232 GCA_900312575.1 Acanthochaenus luetkenii
TGACGTTTGAAACTCATGAAACTATTACGAGCCCCGTCTAACGACCTCTAATGAGCCACCAGATCTCTAATGAGCCACCAGATCTCTGTCCTGCATGAAACTACATTCGAAAAAGACATGTTGTTTTGTACATGATCAGTTTATTGTCTCTCAGGTCCTAAATCATTCAATGAACCACAGTTTTGGCAAAGTCTTAAGAAGCAAAAGCTTGGATTCGATGTGACGCTTCAAAACTCCTAATGATAGTGAGACCAACGCGCTACCGCTCGACTACGGAGCCTTGACGTCATTAAGTGAAAATACTTCTATAAGACAATGACTTCACGGTTGAGTTGTGTTTCGAGCATTTCGTGAAGCTTCGGCACAATTGGTGTTTCGGAAAGCCCTGTTCTGGCCATCCCTACAGTAACCCTATCAAGTGCATTTTTCCCCGTGGGTGCTCGTGGGTGCTCGGGCCATCTCCGTGGGTGCTCGGGCCCTGAAGCACCCACGGAATCGGCGCCTATGTCTCCGTCCATACTAACACGCCTGATCACATGACCATTCACGTACACTGGGCATGCACTTGCCGTAAACAGGAAGCAGATTGTCTACTCCGCAGACACACATCCTATAATAAAAGGTCTCGTTTGATACTTAACCTAAGATCTGCCTATAGCTTTCTCACACAGGCACTGACTCAAACAGAGACACATTTAGCTGTTGTTTTCCAAACGTAGTTACAAAACAGTGGTTTTATTTACAGTAGCCACCTACAGAGAAACTCCAATACCATTAGGCAGCTACAGAACAATTTCTTGATTTAAAAAGAAAAAGATGATTAGAATATCGTTCTCAAGTTGTCAGGTTGCTTTAGTAACTTGATATTATACCGTTTTAATTATTTTGCTCTGACATTCTCAGAGGTCACAGTGAGCTGAGGAAGACAGTCTGGTTTGACAAGAATAAACCAAACTAGGGAGGGAATGGGGGAGAGGAACCTGGGGAGCCCAGCTGACTGCTGTGTTCGTCTGAAGTCAACTGTAACAGAAGATGAGTTTATTTTCCACCAATATTAAAAACATGAATATTGAGTTGATTTTAGGACTTCAACAGTCGGTTTAAACAGTAATTGAGGATATGTATAATTGTTCTTTGTATGTTCTATATGGGAGACCAGTAATTCAACCCAGGGAGTTCAATCAACTAAATATGCCACTTATAGCTGAGACCATCTGTCACACTAAATGCATTAGAAACTGTCTATGGATGAACACAAAGTACTTTCATGCCTGCAGAGTTAGAGAGAATTTGGCTGCACATCTTTTTGTTTTCAGTCTTTAGCATTTTGCTTTTGTTCTTGCCTCAGATTAGTTACTTGCTCTACCCCAGTGTTGTCAACTCAAAATATGATTTGCAAAGAAAGAGAAGTGAAAATTAAACTCTTTCTGATAAAATCCACATGTGAATAAAGGCATAATAAGTGTCAGTTGCTTTATTCCTCATAGATGGAGCATCAATTACAGCAGGAGGCTTCGTCTTTCCCAGGCTTGGAGACTAGGCTCATTTAGTGTACCAACAGTCTTCCACAATCTTGAAAAGTCATGACAAGATAAGGAACATCGTATCTATGTGAAACTCCCTGCCAGTGATTGGAGAGACACTCGGGGACGTCAAAAACTGTTCCTGACATACAATTGATGGATCTTTCCCACGCAGAGAAGCCCAGCATAAAGCCATCAACAGAAGATTCAAATAGCATAATGCTCTTTTTTGAGCTACGTCTCTAAAGGCCTTGTGCTCTTACGGATTCAAATGTATTGTCACCTTGAGGAAGGAAGAGGAGACGGAACATAACGAGTCGGTTCTGAATGTCTTCTCATCCATCCAGCACTCATATGGTCAAAACTGTCTGATATGAAAATCACTCAGGCAGGAGGGAGCCGACTCCATACGGTCATAGTTGACGATTGACCGAATAAGAGTTGAATATTGACCACATCCCATGTGAAGCAATACATTGCAATGAAGTAAATAAAAGGTCCCAGGAAGCCATACGTCCTCTTCGTGTCTAATATACAGTGCGTGTACTGTACTGTTAGTGGCCTTTCTCTTGCCGTTAAGGCGGCTTGTCGAGCAACATTACTGTGCATATGGTCAGTCTGCTCCCAGACGTGCAGCGCCATCTTCGCCTAGGCAGGCAAGCTGCAGAAACACACATACACACACACACACACTGTACACCGCCTCCTCGCCGTTCATCTGTCCTACGTCCCATGATTCCAGTTGACAGCCGCAGACGTGTCACAGCTGCCTCTGAGATCAAACCTGAACAAAGGTAGGTCACATGTCGTCTTGAAGGCTGCGATCCGTTTATTTCTTGACACAAACATGCATGTTTTTGACTTCTCTGTCTCTATAAAGGAGAATACTGGTGTCATTTAGAGTTATAGCCCATTTACTACTTTACATGTCCAGTTTTCCCAATGAATTTGTGATGCTGTATGTAATCAGATTGACTGTCCCGGCTAACAAAGACGCCCCAGATAAGAAGACATTTTGTAAGGCATGTTTTTCAGGCATATTCTTTGCAGCTACAGTTTAACCTGCAACGGGTTCTCTCAAATGTTGCTCTACCGCCACACAAGGTGCGAGTGTCTGATCTGGTTGGTGTCGGTCCGGTAGGCGGTGTCAGATAGCAAGAGTCAAGAGGAAATGACAAGACGGGCTTCAGATATGTACAGGGGGGGCTTATCTTAACTGGAATCTATGCCGAACCAAGCAACCCTGACCTCAAGGCTGATATGGACACCATGTCTCTACAGGGGAGGGTGGAGAGGAGAGGGAATGGGGGAGAGACAGCTGCCGGGGGCCATTTGTATCACCAAGCTAGGAACGGGATAAGTACAGTATCTATTCCTGTGCGAGATAGCGAGGGAACCCAGAACCCAAACCACAGACACACTTACACAATCACACGGGCAGACAATTCACACACATATAGACACACAGGGCTGGCTACTGATGGAAAGGGCAACTGTCCTCGTCTCTCTCTTTCCACCTCTCTCTTCTCTGTGTACACACAAGTGGGTGTGAGTGACGTTGTTGTAGAGAAGTGTGCAGTCTGAATCATTCGAGGCTGTCATATCTGTGTCCCCTTCCACAAAGCACCAGCATGTCCCCCTGGTGGCTTTGGCCCGTCCCTGGGTGCCTGGACGAGGTTCAGAAGCTCCTCGGTTTCTTTAGAGGAGAGATTGTCTTCTTTTGTGATTTCCACCCACCCGCTTCCCCTTCGTCACGTTACCATGTTGTAGTGAGGGAGAGAGGCGGCATGTGGACAAACATGGACTCATAGACAAATGCCTCACTCTCTCTCTCTCTCTCTGTTCTACACACATTGGGCGCTTTCACACTTGCCCCGCTTAGTCCGCTTGACTCTGGTGTGTCCCCCTCCCCGTCTTGTGTGACTTGCAGTAGTATAAGAATAATGTCCATGTTGCAGACCAGGAATGAGCGGCAGAAAGAGAAGTCTCATACATGTTGGCATTAAATGGCTTAGAATCATATGATCCATAGCAGATACTGGCTGTACAAATGTAGATGCACTAGCTGGTTTAAGTAAGTAAAATCCATGTTCTTATTGTGTGTGTGTGTGTGTGTGTGTGTGTGTGTGTGTGTGTGTGTGTGTGTGCGGAAAAGTGTATGGACAAAAGTGGGGAGTTTAACATTTTGAGAGAGGCCAAGGTGAAATAGCTTTGTCTCCAACTGAGAGCCACTCAGCTGCACAGCGGACATAAAGAATAAAGAGCTTCCCTGCACACCTCTGATGGCCTACAGACGTGTTTGGCAGAGGAAGGTGGTTGGAGGACTGTGGAGATAATCTGATAATCGCCGTTTGAAAGGTTGGCGTTTCATTCTGGGTGTTTTTGTTGACAACATTTTGCGTTAAAGCATAATTCTAGTTTGTACGGGTTGCGTAGTTACCTAGACTACTCCAACGCTCTTCTGGCTGGACTACCTGCATCTGCCATCCGACCTCTACAGCGCATCCAGAATGCGGCGGCCCGGCTGGTCTTCAAACAACCGAAATCTTCCCATGTCACGCCCCTGTTCCGGTCTCTTCACTGGCTTCCCATCTCGGCGCGTATCAAATTTAAGATACTGGTACTGTCCTACAGGGCAATACATGGAACTGCCCCCCCTTATCTGCAATCCCTGGTCAGGTTCCAAACTTCAGCTCGTCCGCTCCGCTCCTCCACTCTTGCGGGTCGCCTAGCCCCCCTATCGCTGCGTGGGCTTGGAAGTCGCTCATCACAGGCTCGACTCTTCGCATCCCTGGCACCGCAATGGTGGAATGAGCTCCCCCCTTCAGTCAGGACAGCTGAATCGCTACCCATCTTCCGCAGGAGACTAAAAACCCATCTCTTCCGACTAAACCTAGACCTAGACCCTACCTGAACTGATCTATCTCCTTCTACTCTTTTCTTCTCCTATTGAAGTGTTTCATGCTACTTGTTCCTATTGAAGTGTTTAGCTGAAAGACTGCGTTGTATAGTTGGTCTGACTGATGTGGATGAAAAAATTTACTATTGTAAGTCGCTTTGGACAAAAGGGTCTGCTAAATGATGTAATGTAATGTAATGTAATGTAATGTATATGATGACGATATGTAAGTCGCTTTGGATAAATATGTCTGCTAAATGCCATAATGTAGTTTGTTTGATTGCACATTTATGGTATAATTTATCAATATTATAGTCGTTGTCATTGGGAAGCCCTTAACCTGAATTGATGATGATGATGATGATGAAGATGGGGTGAAATAATAGCTTTTTTTTCTAATGCAAATCAACTTTTATTGGATCAAGTGTCATTCTCTTGACCCTAGAGAAGTGATTTGCCTTATTCTGCCTTGTTTCAAGACACTTTCTAGGAAATTCCTGAAGCACGTGAAACGGCATTGTGGACACGTGGAGCTATCTCACCTTATTGGCAGAATTGAACACTTGTTTTTAAGAAAATGTATATATATATATAATATGAGACTAAATGACTTGAGCGGTTGTGTGAAAGATGTCAGTGGTCTGTATGGCCTCAAGGTGGCTATCATTTGTGTTTTGCTTGGTAAACTGTTAATGAGCAATGCATTAAAAAACATCACAAGACTGTGCAGAAGCACAAGTCACATGGCAGTCACAGTCTGGTCTCCCATTCCAGGAGACTATAAAGAATCCTATTCACAGGATCATGTTGTTGCTTTAGGTCCAGGCGATGAAGTGTGTCTAGAAGTTGCCCTCTCTCCCCATCTAAAAACAGTTTACACTTTGCCTCTGTCTCACTTGCATTCCTTTCACGGTGAGAGGAGGTGGAGGAATGAAAATAAAAATTAAGGACTGGAAAACTTGCCTCAATTCATAAATGGTAGCTGCTATTTTTAGATGTACAGACTTTCATTGTCACTAATTGTGAGTGACAGTCACTCTGTTAAAGAGGAACTCTTGTTGTAAATAGTGTCTTCTATTTATCTGAAGGCATACATAGACAAGTTCATGTTCATAATAATGACCCGTGTTGTATTTTATTGGAGGCAGGAAAGCTCTAGTGCATTGGAGTGTTTGTTTGAAAGGCTAAAGGAAACGTATGGGCCATATCTGAGAAAGGAAGCGCAGCAAGACATTTCACTTTCTGAGACTTCTGGGAATTCAGAAAGTCTAGTGCGCAGACTGAGCAGACCTGACTGAGATGAGCATAGACAGTATATATACCGTACTACTACGATTCCGATTGGCTAGTTGGTGGGCCGCATTCCTCTCGCATCGTCACACGTGCGGAGCGGCGCTGGATAGCGGCCAAGGAAGAGCGCCGGACCTGACACTGAACGGAGGCAAAGGACCGAGTGTGTAACAGAACTCATTGAACTACAGCCTGGCCACTTACACTGAATGTGGGTTTTAGTGGGAATATCCATGTCAAAGTCTACTACTATCTACAGGAGGTGTCCATGACATTGGCAGCCTCTGCCTATTGTGTGTCACGGAATCGGGTCAGACTGACGAAAATCTGACGGTTTGTTTCACGGCACAAATGGAGATTGCTTTACGGCACCAAACAGGAAGAGGGCGCTGTTCTTCCAGCACAAACAGAGCTAAAGCATTCAGAGTTTCTGGAAATGGCAGATGGTGGATGGAGTGAAAGGCTGATGGAAAAATCACTTCCAAAAGTAAAGTAAATGTAGTAAAGCAAAAGAGAAAACAAACGTCAGGGAGGGGTTAGGGGTTCAAGTAGCAACATCCTCTTTATAGCAGGAAACAACAGGATTTATGGGAAATTTTGTTTTTATTTTGAGTAACAATAACAATATGATAGAGGCAACCCTTATTTGTTTATGGTAAATATACCTAGGTATCACAATTTATTTGACAATGATATATTGAAGTTTTTTAAAAAGCCAAATTTTGTTATTTGTGAATATTTGTTCAATGGACAAAACAGGACAATTTTGATTGGCTTTTTCATTGCATTGTCTGGGTGTGCTGATGTGAAAGAAACAAAATGCAACCATATGAAACATAACAATGGAACAAGATTTCACTTTTCCAACCCACATTTTCCCAGCTGGTCGAGGGATTTGTACCGGCAACCTTCCGGTCACATTTTGCAGCTAAGGCTACAGTATAAAGGCCGGTAAAGTCGCATGCTGTGGGTGTACTGTAATCACGCTCAACTCACTTACTCAACTGTCCTGTAAGAGATGCCCAAAAAAAAACTAACCAGTTCAGTTTAGTTTCAGTCACAATCTCTCTTCATCTCCCTTCTGATCCCAGCGGAGCCCCTGGTGAGGCAGGTGAAGAAGACTCGTATCAAGAGAGATGACTTTCACATCCTGAAGGTGATCGGTCGAGGCACTTTCAGTGAGGTGAGAGCAGGTTTGGACCAGTTGTATAAAACGTCCAACTTTTTTTCTTCTTTTTTTTAACAAACAATGGTTGGAACAGGCACCTCTTTGAAGGTACCTGGACCCATATTGATATTCCCACGTACCATCAAAAACATATTGTAGGAATTACAACTTTCAAGTATTGACAAAAATATTTGATCGAGGCTGTCAAAATGTGATTTAGATTAAGCAGCTGCATTTGCAGTTGTTACAGTTTCACAAATGTATTACAAGCAGTTTCATACTGCCTTCAGTTAATCTGTTATAGCTGAACATGACTGAATTGGTACTCGTCCCTACACAACAGTTTAAAATCCTCTCTTTCCTGCACCATAAC
Source organism: Acanthochaenus luetkenii (assembly GCA_900312575.1). Taxonomy (NCBI): domain Eukaryota; kingdom Metazoa; phylum Chordata; class Actinopteri; order Beryciformes; family Stephanoberycidae; genus Acanthochaenus; species Acanthochaenus luetkenii. The sequence goes on from OMOT01033536.1 coordinate 7,254, forward strand.
CTCTGTCTGTCAATTTGAGACCCAAAAAAAGTTTTCTGTGCCTGTGCTGCCCATTTGGATTAAGGATTGTTTCCTCAAGGTCTAATTATCAAACTAAATATCATTATCTTTCTGCCAGTTACCAACTCACCAGAATTCATTTTTCAAAGCTGTTTTTTTCTGGGTCATCCTTGTAGGACACAAGCTAGTCATGTGTTTTAGTGTGTGGTGGGGTTGTGGATTTGATTTGGGTTTCATCTCATTTATCATGTCACTTTCTGTACGTTGTGATCTCTGTTAAAGGACAAATGCCATACGAAATAATATACTTATATTTAAAATAATGGTTTTAGTATCTCACCCCTTTATATTATTTTTGCCCTCCTCTTCCTGAGAGTCTGGCCTCTTTGTAATATCCTACATTTTTAGGAATTGTCTCATTCACTATCACTTTCAAGACTGCAATCCACGTGTGAAGTGATGTACGCATTATTTTTATACGCATGCATGCTTTATGTTTCTTGTGGATTTGATCTTGTTACAGTGGTTATGTCTCTTTGTTGCCTTACTTGCAGGTTGCAGTGGCGAGGATGCGAAGCACGCAACAAGTGTATGCTCTGAAGATTATGAACAAGTGGGATATGCTGCGGCGAGGAGAGGTAAACACACAAGCTCAAATATATACTTGCACTTAGAATCAAGTTCGCAGGATGAAGCAGTTGGCAAGGTTTGTTTGTGTATGCTGAATTCAGAAGGAATGCACTGTGCTTCAACTTGACTTTCCGTCAGTTGTTTCCAGCTTGGTTAGTATCTGTCTGGACATCTGTCCTTCTTTTTGTTGCTCCTAACCATTGTCTTTCTGTCTGTGTTGTGTGTAGACAGCGTGTTACCAGGAGGAGAGGGAAGTTTTGCTGAAGGGTGACAGACGTTGGATCACTGAGTTGCACTATGCCTTTCAGGACGACAACTACCTGGTATATGTGAACATGTGATAAATTCTTCGAATGCAAATGTACTTGAAATTTTTTCCTGTCGGCCTATGACACATGCTCTAGTTGATTTCTCTTTCTCTTCTTCCTCACCCATCCATCCCCTCCCCCTTCAGTACTTGGTGATGGACTACTATGTGGGGGGTGACCTGCTGACGCTGCTCAGTAAGTTTGGAGACCGGATCCCTGAGGACATGGCTCAGTTCTACCTGGCTGAGATGATCATGGCCATCGACTCTGTCCACAGACTGGGCTACGTGCACAGGTAGACCACCAAATAGGAAAATAGTTTAGAAGTTTTAGAGAATGGTGCCGTAAGACTGCAAGAGTCTGATGCACACTGCGGACAGTATTGGGTAAGAGGGTATTATTAATTTTACCAGGAACAAGCAGTATAACCAGTTTTATCGTTTCAATTTCAGCAACAATAACATAGTTGCCAATCAAAAGTATATGTAATTGCTTCTGTTATCACCCCCTCCATCCCAAAACTATATCCCACCCCCATCTTCTGATTCATTCATGTCATGATTATCCATCAGTCTCTCAGTTGAAACTAGCTTAGATGATAAATGTTTTACTTTCTGAGTAGAAGTATTCCCACTACTTTTAAATTGTACATTTTATTGCTCCAACAACACTATTTGGTTTATCTTGACATTTAAATGTAATCTAATCACAGATTTTGGGGGTGTAATGTAAAAGTAATACATCAATTAGTGTAATGAATTACTGCTCCCAGGGAGTAATAACTAAAGTAATAATATGAGTATTGAGTAATACATTACTTTTTGAGTAACAAACCCAGTACTGCTCACACCAAGGGTGTATGCTCTGTCTCCTGGTACTATAAAGTGAATTGGATAACAACCCTATGCTATGTTCTCCTTAACTAGTGAAATCTGAATTCTGGAGATGCAAACACTCCCCTCCTCCCTGTATTTTCCACAGAGACATCAAACCTGACAACATCCTGCTGACAGCGGAGGGACACATCAGACTGGGGGACTTTGGTTCCTGTCTTAGGGTCCTAGAGGATGGGATGGTGAGGGGCCCCTGAGGGCCGTTTTGACACTTACATTATTAAAGAAAAACAACAATATCTTCTAGGAGGAAAAAGAGACTGTGCCAAAACTTGCAGCAAATCATGTATTAACATGTCACAAATTCAGCTTGATTAATGCTTCTACAAAGAAACAAGGAAACTTATATGCGGAGCTACGCAGAGAGTGGCTTTACGGGTAACCATAGGTTGCAGAGGCTCGCAGAGGAACCCTGCGCGCACACCTCCCAAATCTCAACAACACATTGTGCGATCCTGAGCGTAAAACAAGCCGATTGGCGGAATTGTCCAACTTTCTGTCGAGAGGCGGTTTCGAAACGGAAACAGATAGAAGAGCGCCTTGCCAACGAGGTTCGAAAATATAAATATTTGAATGATCCCTCCAACTGGCAACAGAAACAGTCAGGTCATGGCACGTTCCCCCTCATCTTGCCAGGATACGTCACAGACCACCTCCATTTCTCCTTCCATGAGTTTCGGCTACATTTCAGCATAGCATCGCCACAACTGATCTTCACACAGAGCGTAGGCAACTAAATTCCTCTTCACCGCATTCAATATTGTTTCCCGACTTGTCCTTGTCCTGACCATTTCTGTTGAGAAATGTGACATTGCCATTTCTTTCACGTTTGTTTCACAAATGCACTGGTTTGTTAATACTAATAACTAATAAAGAAATAACGTATTTCTTCTATGTTTTCTGTACATTGTGGTTGACTAAATGTGACACTGCCCCTCAGCGGACACATACATACATACATTATACATACATTACGGCATTTAGCAGACGCTTTTATCCAAAGCGACTTCCATATCATCATACCGTTGGCAGAGGCAGCCATGCAAGGCGCCAACCTGCTCAACGAGAGTAATTGTGATTAGGTGTTTTGCTCAAGGACACTACGACTCGAACCTTCATCCTTGCGGTTGCTGGGTGGGCACTCTACCTCCTGAGCTACTGCCGCCCCTATATAATAATTTACTGTTTCATACTGGTCATATACCATATTTATTTCATAAGTTATTTATATATTGTCTTGTTTTTGTACCAATTTCCAATTGGTTAGAGGAACGTTAAACACAAAATCCGTGCATGTATAAAAGCAAACAGCCACGCGGACGTATCCGACTGTCTCTGAATGACACCCGTTTACATGCAGACGGAGTAGCATGTTCCAAGAAATCTTTTGTATTTCACACCAATAAAACTGAATTGAATTTAATATATCCTTAAAGGAATACACCAACTTTTTGTGATATTGGCCCATTGGTCAACTTACTCATTGAGCGATGAGAACATAGACACCAAAATCATCTAGGTGTCCCCAGTAGATCATTTATCCTGATGTTCTATGCTAGCCTCCTCGTTAGTATAGTGGACAGTATCCCCACCTGTCATGTGGGAGACCTGGGTTTGATTCCCCGACGTGGATGAGCCATTTTATGGGGCGGCAGTAGTTCAAGAGGTAGAGCTCCCGCCCCGCAACCGCAAGGTCGGCGGTTCGAGTCCAGCTCCTCCTGGGGATAAATCTGTCATAGTGTCCTTGAGCAAGACACCTAACCCCAAAATTGCTCCCCGGGCGCCGTATTATACATGGCAGCCCTCATGCTCCTAGCATGTGTGTGTTTGTGCAATTACTTCTGTGTATTTGGGGGGGGATCCGTGATGGGTTAAATGCAGAGAATAATTTCACTAGGTGTGCGGTGCTCTGTGCATGGGTGTGACAATAAAGTATCAATTATTATAATTATAAATTATAATTATTGTATAAATTATAATTCTTATAACACTTTAGCATACACTATGTTAAGTGATAGTAGGCGACTAGCATTATCTCAAAAGTGAAACTTGTAGCAGCTCTAAAGCTAAATCTGAAATGGTTAAATGATAAGCGGCTAATTCTGGCAGTTTTGTGTAGGAGACTGGTCAAATGTACAGAAATATGACACAAAAAGAACATACAGATATATGCAACAATACATGCACTCCCTATCCATATCCATATGTCTATTGATTTCTTTGCAGGTTCACTCGTCCCTAGCAGTCGGGACCCCTGATTATTTGTCTCCAGAGATTTTGAGGGCAGTAGAGGGAGGAGCAGGCTACGGTCCTGAATGTGACTGGTGGGCTCTGGGCATCTGTGCCTATGAGATGCTGCTCGGGACCACACCCTTCTATGCAGAGTCCATCTCTAAAACATATGCCAAGATCATCCACTTTCAGGTTTGTGCTCACACTGATACAGAGTCCACAAACAAGTGGTTGAAATTAGAATGTTGGGGATTTTAGAATTTTGATGGACATCCCAGATAACATTTTTATTTGTGTTGCTCATATTCTCATATTTCATCTTTTGTCGTATACTGCATATATCTTATATATATTACTTAATAAGTTCTAGTGTTATGTTGGTTACATTATGTTTACCATTTGTTCTATTCTTATTTATGTAATTTTGTTGTTGTAATAGAAATGGTAGTAGTAGTTGGCCTAGTAGTAGTAGTATAAGTATAGTACTATAAGTAGTAGTAGTACTAGTAGTAGTAGTCGTATTTGTAGTAAGTATAAACAGCAGGCATGCAATATATTGACCCAAACTCCTTTTTTGTAATCCCAGGAGTATTTTGAGTTCCCTCCATCTGGCCCAGAGATTTCAGATGATGCTCATTCCTTCATCACTGGGCTCATCTGTGAGAGAGAAGTCCGTCTGGGGAGTAAAGGCTCCAGTGATTTCAGGAGCCATCCTTTCTTCTGTGGGCTAGACTGGGGTTCCCTGCATAAACTCCCTGCCCCCTTCCTGCCTGAAGTATCTAATGCAACCGACACCTCCAACTTTGACATTCTGGATGACTGTCTGAGTGAAATGGTATTGCCTTTACAGAATAGAAATACATATGACGCAAACATGATAGAGCCTAAGTTGTGCCTTAAGGGAAAGGCCAGAAAAACAAACTGCTTGTACACACTGCGGGCAACTTGGTTGATGGTCGCTTGATGTTGTGGGCGGTGCAAGAGGCCCCAACTGCATTCATGTAGTAGTCTGCAGCTGCAAAGTTTTGATCAAGAAAACTAAGCTATGATTTGACACAAATTATGTATTTTTCACTGTTTTGGTATTGCTTACCATGGACCCCAACAATTCCATTCACAAATTAGCAAGTAAGCTGGCTAGCTATAGCTTAGTTGGCCTGAGCAAAAGTGGAAAGACTAACGTTTATGCTCAGAATACAAAGGAAAATACACCAACATCAAGCAGCGTGGATCTTTAAAGTTAAGTAGCAAAGAAACTTTTATTCAACCAAACCGCTTATCCGAAGTCGGGTCGCAGAGGTAGCAGCTCCAGCAGGGGCCCCAAACTTCCCTTTCCCTGGCCACATTAACCAGCTCTGACTGGGGGATCCCAAGGCATTCCCAGGCCAGCGTGGAGATATAATCCCTCCACCTAGTCCTCAGTCTGCCCCGTGGTCTCCTCCCAGCTGGACGTGCCTGGAAAACCTCCCTAGGGAGACGACCAGGTGGCGTCCTTACAAGATGCCCGAACCACCTCAACAGGCTTTGACGCAAAGGAGCAGAGGCTCAACTCAGAGTCTCTCTCACGGATGGCTTCTCACCTTGTCCCTAAGGGAGATGCCAGCCACCCTCCTGAGAAAACTAATCTCGGCCGCTTGCATCCGCGATCTCGTTCTCTTTATTTCTTTCACATAGCAAAAATAAACAACAAAATAATCCAAATTGACATGTACTTTATAAAACACAAAGAATAGATAAATGATTAATTAAAGCTCTTTGTGATAACTTGGCATGTCAGCGGCTACAAGTGTGTGTCAAGCGTGTAGGGCAGGGGTGCTCAATAGGTCGATCGCGATCTACCAGTCGATCGCAAAGGTAGTGTGGGTAGATCGCATGACATCAAAAAAAATAAAAAAAATATTGATTTAAAAAAACAT
>OMOT01033582.1:2080-25433 GCA_900312575.1 Acanthochaenus luetkenii
GAGCCATATGTCACACCACCAACTGTTTGAACCACTACAATCTGGATTCAGGGCCAAGCACAGCACTGAAACAGCTCTGGTCAAGGTGGTCAAAGATCTCCTCCTGGCTGCTGATGAAGGCAATATCAATATACTCATTCTCCTTGACCTTTCCGCGGCCTTTGACACCATCTCACTTGCCGTCCTCCTCGATTGACTTGAGACAACTCTCAGTATCACCGGAACACCCCAGGCTTGGTTCAAATCATACCTGTCCAACAGGTGGCAGTACGTGTCCCTTGGGGGTTCAGATCCGCCCCAGCACCAGTGAAACAAGGCATCCCCCAGGGCTCCGTCCTTGGCCCGCTACTGTTCACCATCCACCTCCTCCCACTCTGCCAGATCATTCGGAAACACAGCTTCAATTTCCAAACATATGCTGATGACACCCAGCTCTATCTTCACACTAAACCCTCTGCCGCCCTTCCTCCCCCTTCCCTCACCTCCTGCCTCATGCGTTTTGTGCATGAACGCGCTAAAAATGCGGCGTTCATTGAACGCGCTCATATTTCTGGTGAAAGGTGAACTGTATCCTTTTGCAACGAGTGAACTGCACCTCTTTTTTCACTTTCTGCATAATATGACACATTGTTTAAGTGGTAAAACATACTTAGTTTTTTCTTGGCTTTTAAAATTAATTCTATAGTGGTATACAGTAATTAATTTAGTTTGGGAAGTGGGCAGTGGCAATGATTGGGGGCTGGGGTGGATGGTAGGAGGGAAAAAAATTGAAGAAATGCACGTGAACTAGTTCATTTTTGGGACTGTGAACTTAGTTGAAAACTCAAAATTGTGAACTATGAATGTGAACTAGTTCATTTTAATCTGTGTGAACTGAACTTTGAGCTAGCTCTTGGGAAGTGTGAACTTGCACAACACTGCTAGTGTCAATGGACTGTAATGCTTTGCTGAAAATGAAATTGTGATTTTTTTTTTACATTACAGCATTTAGCAGAAGCCTTTTATCCAAAGCGACTTACATGTCATACTGTTTGCGGAGGCAGCCATGCAAGGCACCAACCTGCTCAACGGGGGCAATTTGGGGTTTAGGTGTCTTGCTCAAGGACACTACGACAGATTTTTACCCAGGAGGAGCTGGACTCAAACCGCCGACCTTGCAGTTGCGGGCCCATGAATCATGCCTCAAAGGCTGCACATGATCATGTCCACTAGGAGGGGTCCCAGCACTAGCAAAGTGCTTATTAAAAGGCTTGGTGTGTCTCATTCTGATCAATCAGTTATTAAGACATCATTTAATTTAACATCTGTGGGTAAGGAGATAGTAGCCTTGCTTTTATTAGAATTTACTGCTGTCCACAACTTTGATGGATCTAAATAAAAACTCCAATGCCATTTCAACATCAGGGATCTCATATGTATAATGGATATCACTGTGATAGAGGTCAATTAAAAAGCTTGGTCATTAAAGTTTTTTAAGTTTCGTTTGATAATAAAGTGTTTCTGATGCATGCCGTAGGGCAATGATCACTGATTCCTGAATCCAAAACACCACAGGCAAGAATTTTGTCACTCTTATTGGAAAATATTTAATACATTAAGCTGGACCTAGAACTGTTTTTCAGGTTAGACCTGGTGGGATCCGTAATCAGCTGAAATAAGTTTACGTTTCCACTAACCTCATTTGAAGCATTACTCAACCAATTTAGATTAAAATCACCCATCACAATCAGTTCAATATCAGAATACAGAGAGTAAATTTGCTATCTTGTCAATGGCACTAGTATCAGCAGATGGGGGTCTATAGATCCCAATCACATTACATTAATTATTAGGCCCTAACTCAATCCTCAACATGAGAAATTCTAAACATTTTGGGACTGTGATAGCATTGACAATAGTAACAGAGAAACAATATTTTACATAAATAGCCACTCCACATCCCCTTCCATTTCTATCCATTCTAAATACATTGTAATAGTCCAAAATTATGGAGGAGTCAGCTTTCTACAGCCAAGACTCAGTTAACACTAAGATGTCAGGATCTGCCTGAGAGACCAGAATTTTCAATGTATCACATTTTTGGTTTTGAAGTAGACTTCTAATATTCAAGTGAATCAAACCCAGACCCTTCCTAGAAGAGTAAGGTATATGGGTTATTTAGGCAGACTGGGATAGATTCTAGCTCAGGTGGCAGAGGAGTAGAAGGAATAGGAGGTCATCCCGTTTGGGCTAGATTTGTGATGAGGTAGGCGAGCTGAACATGGACTGATGACAGCAATGTTATATGTGGTATGATATGTACTAGAAGGAGACAATTCATTACCAAACAACGGCCCATGCTTGGGCTGGGGAGAGATTTGTATGGGTTCTAATTTCTGGTTGACTGGGAGGCTTGGACTTGAATCACATCAGTTTGAGGGCTCTCCTGTCAATCCAAACATTGAGAGTTGTATGTTTGGTCCGTTCGGTCCCTCTGGCCTTGGCCTCTTCCTCCAATTTATTTTGGGGATGTGGAAGAAGGTTTCTAAAACTGCCCGGTTTATTAGTGCGTGAAAGTCCATGGCATCGGTTGCACATGCTGGAGATGATCCAGTGTCATCGACGGATACATCCAGGTTTTCAATGGCATTCAGTAGCAACAGATCCCACTCCATACAACACAAACCTTCCTCCTCTCTGGGCATCTGCTTGCACCCCTTGCAAGAACACCAAAAGTCCCCTGAAATTCCACGACTTCAGATGGCTGCACACCTTCTTCAGCCTCTCTCTCTTCTCATCCATCTCTTGGAGTTTTGTGTCCGAGTATTCTGGCTCAAACCAGCCAGTGCCGTCAAAGTTAAAGTAGAATGTTTCATTTTCGTAATCATTATAAGAATCCATCGTCCAAGTTATTTGTGCAGGTAAACAAATGCAGGCTGCTCACCCAGATACAGTTTTGTAAACAGCCGGCACTTCACGCTCCCCTCCGCCGACACATATTCCTCAGCAGCCAGGGGAATACATATGTTCAAGCCATGCCAAGCACGTAATTTTTTTGGGATTGTGATACATTTCACAGGAGAGCATACTGAGTAGGGATGGGGGTACACGTTTACAACCTGAATTTTGCCGTGTACCCGCGGTTAACCGTAACATGACATCATAACCAGAAGCCAATGACACTTGGTGCTGTTACGTCCTTCACCAGACAGTAAGAGTAGCAGTCTGCTGTGCAGGTCCACCTACACAATTGATTCTCCCTGATGGCTCTCCACCTTTTCAGTTTCAGTTTAATTTATTCGTTACTCAATTTTCAATTGGTTCCTGTTGCTACAACTGCTCATCCAATCAGCATGCATCATTTTTAAATTTCTGCTGTGCAGATCCACCTACACGATTGGTTCTCCCTAATGACTCTCCGAAATGTACTGATTGGTTTCCGTTGCTACAGATGTGCTCATCCAATCAGCAGGTACCGTTTTATAAATTTGTTTAATTCGTCCTAAACGGATAGTGTTTGATTTTCGTGTACACATCAAATGTTTACACACCCCCATTCCTAATACTGAGATCTGTAAGAATACACCCTAAGCCTCCTGTCTCGGGAAAAGCACATTTATTGTAGTTTTTCCAAAGCATTTAAGATTGCCCAATATACGTCTATTGTAGCCCAGTAAGAGTCTGCAGGAAAACTGCAGAAAGCTCAATACTGAACCGATTAGTGAAATGATGGTCTCTACGTGTCAGATGCATGGTAGCAAGTCTGCAAATAGGGTCTATGGTCCAAAATAGTGAACTTATCCTTTAGAGAAAAAAAATGAATGAGCATGAAGCAATAGTGACAGTTTGTACCCATCTGATATCTTTTATGCAATTGTATCCTTAAATTCAGCCCTTTTGTGTTAGTGTCAGACTGTGCTCTCTTTTCTTTTTGCTCTTTGTCTTTCTTTTCAACCCGTCCCCTTCACCCTCCCGCTCTTCAGGCCAAATGGCGGGTGACCACACTCGTCTGGAGTTCCACAACATCGAGACAGGCATGATGACAGAGCGTCGCTTTGTTTCCAGCATCCCATCCAGCTTTATTGGTCACCTGCAAAGCCTTAGGTACTTTTTACACTTCCAATTTACTTTCATACATTACTGTATCTTAATTTTTTTTATTTCTTGCTAACTAACCAATGCATGTACTAGAAATGTATTTAGCTCAGTGTCTCCAATAGCCAAACTTTGGCGTTTTTCCTTCCAAATAAGAGGTCTCTGTTTTCCAGACCTGAAACAACAACCAAAAACGGATAGGTCCTTTTAGATTAAGAGAGCGTCTATACCTTTCCCTTGTCCTCAGATTCAATGGCATGCTCTATATCGACCTGTGCAAGAATGGTGACATAGACTACTGTGAGCTCAATGCCCGCTTCGGGATGCGTTCCATTATCGCCGACCCTGTCACCTTCAAGTCCAAGAGCAGCTACCTGAGCCTGGCCACTCTACAGGCCTATACTTCCATGCACCTCTTCTTCCAGTTCAAGACCACCTCTCCGGATGGCTTCATACTTTTCAACTCAGGAGATGGCAACGATTTCATCGCTGTAGAGCTGGTTAAAGGGTGAGTGGGACTTGGTACTGTAGTCGTACCCAAGTGCTTATTTTTTGTAACCCTGTGCACTTTGAAACCTTCAACATGTACATCACCTACTGAAGCTATCTAGCATTTGAACGCTGCAAATGAGGACTTACCAGTAAGTTTTAAGTTTTCACATTTCATTATACAATTTTTTTTAAGTGTGAATGTTATGTGCATTTATAGTTGAAGCCGCATTATGCAAGATTTTTATGTCAAAATCAGCCTATGGGTCCTATCGCTGGCACATTCGTCACAAACATAATATTACTTGCCTCCGCCGAATTTGACAATTTTGTGGTGTGCAATGAAGGTGGTGTGCCAAATAATGAGTTTGCGTTAATGTCCAACTAGACCACCTCTCAGCGCAAACGCTGGCGCTCTGTGCAATTTGACATTTCACATAGGATTATCTGAAATCACATGAGAATGTTTTGTGAATATTGTGAATTTCCACCCATGTTGAGGCAAATCATCTAATCCATGGGTGAAAAAAAGATTTAACCACAGCTTGTGGTTATTAAATGCATGGACATGAAAGACTGAAGCCAGCAGGCCATCCACCTCACCGCTCAGTAAGATACACCTGTTAAATATATATATGTTTGTATGCACATTTCTTTTCTTATCTGAAAGGGTTTTATTCTTTCCATTTGCCATAGATTCAACCTTGGCGACTCTGTACCTCCCGCACAAGCAAATCGCTCTCCTCTTTTAAGAAGCGCTCCTGGCTCCATGTCAGGGAAATTGCCAATTTGCTATAGCGTTGGTGTGATGGTATTTAAAGGGGTAGGAAATAGGTGTTCTGATTGGCCATTATGAAACCAAGCCCCCACCACCCCCACGTGTATTTTCTTAGTTCATCCAACCTCTTTTACAACTGCGCTGGAGGTGCGCTATCATCCTATATCACCAAATTACAGAAATTGCGTTAGACACGCCTTAAAGCGCCACCGCCCTCACTTTGAGTGTGTTTCCGACAGCGTCCTGATTCACCAAATTAGGGCCCTAAAGTGGGGCTGCAACCGAGAAGATCATCCCATTGCCCCTAATTGAGACACTAGATTTGCCCTATTTCCTAAAATTGAATTCTGGTGTTGGCCATGTAAACTGGTAAAAAGAAAGTTGTTAAAAACAAGCATTCCTTGTGCAGTTTACTGATGTTACATTCCATGATTTTTTGGTATCAAAGTCCCTTGCTTCCATGTGGTGCCGCCAACATACAAATATTGTATAGTATAGCTTTAAAGGCAGAAAGTTATAGTTAAATCACAAAACATTTTGCATCTCTCAATAACCTCTATCCCTTGCAGGTACGTCCACTATGTGTTTGACCTTGGCAATGGGCCCAACCTCATCAAGGGAAAAAGTGAGAAGGCGCTGAATGATAACCAGTGGCACAATGTGGTCATCACCCGGGACAACAGCAACACCCACACACTGAAAGTAGATGCTACAGCCACTAGTCAGAGTATCAATGGTGCCAAGAACCTTGACCTGAAAGGTATTCACAGGATATGCCAGCTGTTGTGACATGCCAGATTTTAATTACCTCCGCCAACAGACTGGTGGAAGGTTATGTTTTCAACTTTGTTTATTTGTTTGTTTGTCTGTACGCAAGATATCTCCACACAGTGGTCAGAGATGTCAGGGCTCGTTTTCCTCCCTTCAGAAGAAGACATTTCCTGACATTCATTCTTGTTCAGTATGAAGAACAACTTCCACAGAGCGAGATAATCCATCACAGTAAACACAAAGCCTTAATTTGGTTTGGTCAAACTTGCTGTTTTATCCTTATTTAATTGTGCTGATTTGAGTGTTTTCACATCAGTGCTACGTTACGCTCTGCCTCCAGTCAATCACCTGACACCCACAGGATGAAATGGAAGTCTCCTCCAGGAAATAATCCCTCAAAAACATGTTGCCTCACAAACTTCATTGTCACATCCATATGTTTTTATTTACAGTGCCTTTGTTAGCCAGTGAATGTAAACTAGACGTAGACAGGTGAAAAAGGGCTTTAAGTCTAAATTAATTATGTAATTAGTAAAGTATATATAAATATAATTGTTATAACAGTGAATTGTTGGAAATGCTCTCTGATGTTATCCCTATGTTCTCCACCCACCAGGTGATCTGTTCATCGCGGGACTGGGCCCGGGCATGTACGGCAGCCTACCCAAACTGGTGGCTTCCAGGGAAGGCTTCCAGGGCTGCCTGGCATCGGTGGACCTCAATGGCCGCCTGCCGAACCTCCTCAATGACGCGCTGTTTCGCAGCGGGCAGATAGAGCATGGATGCGAAGGTACACCCTCCCTCAAAACCATGTCTGACTCAGACTACAGCTACAACCAAAACTACAACACAAACTTAGACTCCAAGTCCAACTCCAGCTCAGGGAGCCCATTTTTCCTGCTCAATGCAAACAGTAGCTCCATAACCCTGCATCCATATGGAAGCCCCTCCATCCTATTAACTGTACTGGTCGCCTCATTCACCCAATGCTAGAGCTGGGGCCAAACATCAAACACCCCATCACCTACACCTTCACTTGTTATCAGCCACATTGGTCACCCGTTGATGAGGCCGTCACCATCATGATTAGACCAGTTTATGCCAGTGCAGTAACACACATACTGCCAGGTGCTCCCTTTTATCCATTGTCTTTTATGTTTTGTTTTGTTTTTGGCAGAATTTCATGAATTTTAAGAGTCTTACACAATATTATCATGTAAGAAGGCACTAAAAAGCTCCTTATAGGTAGCCAGTTCAGGTCGGTTGCTTACAAAGACACTTTATATATAGATTTGACTACAGGTATATTCACATACTGAAGTAGTAGCAGCAAACTTCAACCCTATGGTAATATGTTTAAACCTACGAAATATCTAATTATAGGGAGAGTGAAAACAAAACAAATAACTGTCATTAGATATCATAATTTAAAACGGAATCTGCAGTTTTACAAGCAGCGATGGCATTTTAGAAATGGAAATCTGCATCAGGCCATATTTCGAGCTCTGTCAGGAAGGTTCCATGCGATATGTACACAAAGCTAAAATTGCCAAAGGTTTAAAATGGTGTTGATTTCTAATTGTCCATGCATATAATGTAGCTTCATAGATATGGGCTAGGGTTACTTTTCCCCATCTTACTGTGCAAGTCATGCATTCTTTTGCTGTTATTTTTCCGTCTTGACAAGATTATGGGCCATCTTGTGAATGTTTTTGCCCACCATATCATTAAGTTGAACATTGTTGTCTTCTTTCTTTTTTGTGTTTTGTTAAGTTAGAGAGCCCCATGATAGACCAGCCATTGTGTTACTTGACAGTTCAGTACCATTTATCACTGCAAAAAGCTATATTATGTGTATGTCTTCCTCTCTGTCCAAATCTGAATGGTTTGGAGTGGAAGCAATGTCCTTTACTTTACTGTATGTGCTGCAATTGGTTTGCAGATTTATTCATTTTTCAAAATAAAATATCATAAATCACAGTTCGATGGTCTTGTCTAGTATCATGTCCATGGTATTCTAATCTCATTTTTGCCTGTATGCTTTCTTTCACTGTTTACCTAAGTATCATGATCAATTGATTAGGAAATCATGGAAATTGTGTTGCCATGTATTACCTGCATTTCATTACAAGCTTTCATCACATCTAATTTATTTGTACTTGTTCAACCCTGATCAATGCCCATAAATAGAGGTAGCAGCCTACACGTTGGTGCAATACACTTAAACCGTCACTAGATGGTAATACTACACTGTTGGCACACACTTAAATGTGTATACAGACTAGTATTGTAGCTCAAAATGCTTGGCATTTGTCACAACCTTGCAGCTGGGTGCACAAATCAAAAAGAACCAAAAGAATAAAACATATCAGCTACTCTTTGCTTGGAGAACAACTGACAAAGCTTTAAATGAGCCCTATTGTATGAACTCAAATGTCCCTGTATTTACATACACTATGATCAAATATGTTTAATGAAGACAGTATTAAAATGTGACTTTGTTTGCGTGGGTACATATAAAGTTATTGCAATTTTCAAGCATCCATCCTCTTTGAGTTTCAGACTCACTCCAGGAAAGGCATCACAATTGGACTTGGTCCTGATTGGCTCCCCTCACTAAATAATTACTGAAATACTTCCAATCAGGCCAGTTTGCAGCATTTTAACTGGAAAGCCTCCACTCCACATGTTTACCTTATTTGAATTGGAGGAGCTGGTGTCAGCCAATCAGGGTCTTAAATTAAATAAATGTAACTAATTCAATTAAACTTTTAACTGAACTACATGTATTTGCAAAACATCATGAAGAACATTATGCATCGTACTTATCCTGAGCCAAATTATGAAAAATGAGACCTTGATTATTAAAAATCACTGCATAACCCTAATGAACCCTTTTAATCGTAAAGAAACACTGAATATCATTATCTTTTTATCAGGTCAGTATATAGACATGAGAGCAAACATGCTGTCCCATTCATATGCAAAAACGTGTTTGTTGATTTTCAGCCTATGTAAATATCAGTATGCTCTATCCCAATAGTTTTCAGGTGAGTTTCAATGACATACAATGGACCATGTGCATAAAGATGGCAGAGTCTGGGGGACTAAAGAGGATGCTTACCCATCATTCTATGCAAAGTTTAGGATAAAAAAAAGAAGAAGATAATTTGATGTGACAATGAGTGTACTTCTCTGTACCATTCATGCACATGTTTCGAGGGAATTTTTATGTGCAACATGGCGACGCCGAATGGCAAAAGGAAGACTAATGTCATATAATGCACACTTCACTCCACTGTCAGCCTTCTCATGATAATTTACACTGACCTACTTTACCACAATTAAATAAGCAGGTTTACATTTGTGCCAATACGGAAATCACTGAATTATTGTACTGTTTTTTCCACTTTTTTTTAAAGCTTTTTGCTGAAATGAACTTTTTGTCTCACCTGCCAAGGGCTGTAAACTACAACTAAAAGAAACAAAACAGAAATTCATTTAAATATGTTACCCAACCCATTTTTTATGCTTGTTAGTGTATAGGAACTGTGTGAAACATAAAATAAAGAAACATGAGCAGATTTAGAGATTTAATTTAAAACTTCTTCACTCATGAATACAATGGATCACGTTTGTAACTCATCATGAAGTGACTTTCTATATGGGAATAATGTTAAATTTCAACTAGCATTAGGTTACATAATATCCACTTTATGTAGAGCAGTGTAACAAGCAGCCAATAAGGATCCCGTTTGATACAGAGCCATTGTTTTGCTTTGATTTGATTGACTGTCATTTAGAGTGTATAGCCAGCAGGGACAAAGTTTGAGAACAGGCAAAAACCAAACACTATATATAACCGAGGCATTCAAATTGTATCTTCTCCAGAAGTTACCTGCCAAAGCCTTGGTTTCACCAAAGCTGATCTTCAAGGCAGAAGGTTAAAATGATCATTCCTAACTTGACTGAAAGATGCCATGTGTAGTGCTATTTGTGACCTCTTTCTTTATACATGAGTTAGACTCGGGCACACAAGCACAATTTTCAGAAAACATGCCAAGCTAATCCATTAAAAACGTTTCCCTGCCTGTGCACCTGGCATAAAAAGGTTCACTTCTTGAAGACAGGTTGAATTACCCCGCCGGGCCATTGTGTTGCCCTCGCCAAATGCATTCAGGCAGGCAGACTAATGATGGCGATGGAGAGTGTTTGCATAAATAATACATTAGCTGTGGCTGTATAATTATGCAGACCTTGTTATTGCTGTATCGGGCCCATGCATTTTGTTTTATGCTAATGTTGCTTGACAGAGAGCAACGACATTCTCATCTGTCCAGACTTTGGGTGCTGAGTAATCCATTAAGACACACATGGCGCACACACACACAAGTTTACTTTAAGGCAGCATGTGTAAATGCCCGGAGATTGGTCAGAGTGATTAGCTGCCTAATTTAAGGAGCAGCTGCGTTAATACTATTAGCAATTCCATCTTCTTTGATCAATTAAGATGCTAAGGCTGAGCTTTACATGCAATCAATAGACGCTCACTTGGATAATTGTTTTGTGTAAGCTGTGACATTTTCTTTCCCAGTTGTTGCTCTACTAATGGCTAGCATGCCGAATTAGATTATATAGGATTGTGCAGGATATTATGTTAAACAGACACTTGATAATGAATACTCTTTATTAAAGATAAATATGATCCCTGGAGAAGAGAGAAGCAAATTATTTTATCATGCATAGATGTTCCTCCCATCACACTTTGCATTACACAACAAATGCACTTTTATCCCGCAAGGATTTCTGTTCTGATGTCTACTTTATTCTCATAAAGGTTTTGTTTAAGGGCAAGACATGCTGTTTAGGTACAATTATCTTTTTGTCTACTGTGTGGATAAAAACACATTTTTGGAAGAGGCTATAAGTTTACTATCATTTCAGAGTTGCATACTCTATAAATAAGGCTACAGACTTCTAGGAGGATAATCTAGTAGTACTGTCATCCAGTACATAAGATAATGTCATATATATAATAGAACACTACAGGCAGCTGCTTGCGATATGCCATCGTCTTGTATCTGTCCTTTTATTTTTACATTCATGTTCATTTCCAAATAAAGCACCTGTCAACAAGCAGATCATCGAACTTTGCTACACAATTAAATTAATCCATCCTCACATGGTCCTGCAATATAGACACAGAAAACACTTTTCAAAACAGCGACCTCAAAAACTAATATTTTGGTTGCAATAATCAATAGTGATAGTGATAGTAACGGCAAGACAGTGAGAGTTTCCAGACGACAAAACGTGAGAGTCGCCACTTACTCAAAACCTTACATGTCTTGTGGCTGGCCTCATTGTATGCTTCTACGATGGATTTCTTCCTCTACAACGTTGAACGTCAGTGCTAAATGGTGAGTCTAGAAGGAAGGCCATGCTCTTTGATTCTGAGGGACTGATCTTGTGTCGTCACACAAACAACCGAGGTCTGGAGACAGTAGCCTTAATAGACCAGAATGCATTGCAGAAACAAGACATGCTTTAAATTCCAGCATGATTGGAGTTTTTGCTCTTTTTGTAATTTATTTTTTACATTTCCAATCCAGTTTTTACATGCATGCACCATGATTTAAGATATTTTTAATCAGTTTTGCCAGACCTTGGCTCATTCAATTCCAAACAGCATAGAAGAACTGAGACTTCTAATTCAGTCGGTAAATGTAATCCATCACTGTGAAAGAGAAAATGACAATCGCATTTTGAAAGAAGTTCCTGTCACAGTTTCACATTATTCGGTAACACTGTGAGAGCCGGGACGAGACAGCAGGGGCATCTTACTTTTCCTCTCCAAAATAAAACTTAGAGGTTGCGATCCGATGTAGGTCATCAAAATGGTTTGCGGACATCTGAAAATATTGAAAATGTTGCCCCTCATCCATCTGTCTAATTTGTGTAACTAGGAGATATTTGCCTTGTCCTCCACAGTCCGGTTTATCGGGCGCACAGACCACAATCTTTTTCTCCTATGTCCTCCTCCGCAGTAAAAGTTACAATTTCCTTGAAATTCCTACACATTTATTTCAAATTAAACATGTATCCAACAGCCATCTTTCCAAAATACAAACAAACCGTCCAGAAGCGTCCAGTTGGTTACCATGGAGATGACCATTGACAGCTGACAGCTCGTGCCACAGACGTCCCCTGATACTTTGTTTGAGCATAAATTCAATTGACTTTTCGTAAGACACCTGTGGACACTTCTTATAACCATAAAACAGCCTGAAGTTTTATGAAAAGTTTTGTGTGGATGAGAGCTGTCAGTTATCATTATCCTCTAAGGTTAGTAGTTATCTAACAATAACTAACCAAAGCTATTAGCATATATAAGGTCTATAGTCAAGTTACTCCATCACTGATGCCAGGTAACAAAAAAAGTTGGTATAGTGCTGTTGTGGAAGTCCATTATATTCTACAGATGTTTGACTTTGTTTTAAACTCGCAGTCTATATTTCTTTTGTGAATGTCTCGCAGGTCCGGTTGTATTTTCAGCCATCTTCAATTAGTTGCCAGTCTATTGCACGTCAATAAGGTAAACGTTTCAAGCACTGTTGCCACCTAGCACTGCTTTTGCACATTGCCTAATTGACTATTAATAAGATGTATCTTTCATGTATACAGCCTGAAAATGTAAAGATATATGACGTTTCGATGATAAAAATCCATGTTGACGAATTTACATAATCAATTTAGTTGATTATGGGCCTGATCTACTAAGATCCCAAATAAAGGGTACTGATTTGCATGTGCATTCTAAAAGTTTGTGCATTTGGTTGATGGGCGTTTTGCGGATGATTTACTAAGAATGATGACGTAAATGAACAGGTGCAAACAGCAGTATTTAAATGAGGGGATTTTGTTTTTAATGGTTTGCAAAATGAGAGTTTGGATGGGCAACAGAACCTCAAGTGCAAAATGAAATTTGAGCCTATAGAATTAGAATGAGAAGGTTAAAATAGGCTACAATAAATGTTAGAGCTGTAATAGATTGTGTTTTTGAGAATGATTTTGCGGGGCTTCACACAATTAGAAATGATTGAGACTGAGTATTTCGTTGGGTAATAATATGTATATAATTTTTGGTGGGTGGTCGTTGATACCGGGATTGGGGGGGGGTGGCTCTAGAGGTCACCGCTCACCACTGGCAAGCAACATATCAATACAACACAATCCTAATGGATCTAGTTTTGGTATCATTCTAAAGTAACTGTGACTGTCAGATCGATAGGTTACAAGGTGTGAGTGCGTACAATATAATGTTCAATCAGTCAAGTTTATTTATATAGCCCTTTTATACAAGCATGTCTCAAAGGGCTTTACATTGCATCATATATACTGTAGATACTACATCATCATATGCATACTACATATACATCATATACTATGTCATATACATTCTACATATACTACTTAAGAGTGTTCATGTCTTTGGAGTGCCTATATCCTGTGGCGTTTTGTCAATGTCCCCGTGTCATCTACTGGTCCTAAAAACACCAGGCAACCGCAGTGCCGGACAAGAGTGACAGATTATTTGTGGTGGCATATCCTCTTCGCATGTTGTGGCACATCCTCTTCGCATGTTGTGGCACCCCAAAATACTCATCCCTATCCCACTGACCTAGCTCATCATTTAAGCTGATGTCTTCGGACCGGGTGCCCATGCTGTATGGTTCAGATTACCTATATGTATCCCAATCTACCACTAATTCCTCTTATCATCCTGTTGTAGCCATCTATCTGTGTTTAGTGTTAACCTTCTTGTTGGTGCAAAATTTGCATTACTGTCGTGTTGTATGGCTTACCTCTAACCCTGCGATATAGACAATGTAATGTTGTTTGATCACCTTAAATGTACACTTTTGTCTGCAGTATTGAATCTACTGTTTTACGTCAGGCTTGGGTCAGCAGAGCAGTTTTTGTTGGAATCTAGTAGCACTTGGTGAGAGAATTGTTTGTTATTCTGCTATCTTGTTTGTTAGTTAAGACGCTGTCTGCCCGCTCACCACTAAACCTGCTCGATCCTCTCCACCCGCCCCTTGGCTATCCGAATCTCTGCGATCTCACAGAACAGAGCTTCGGGTAGCTGAGAGGAAATGGAGAAAATGAGTGCCCCAACAATCTCACTGCCTACCACCTTCTCCTCTCCAACTATACCACTGCCGTGTCAGCAGCTAAGACTTCATTCTACATTACTGAAATTCAATCATCTGTCTCCAACCCCAGTAAACTCTTCTCCACTTTCTCCTCCCTCCTCAACCCTCCTGCCCCTCCCCCTCCCTCTTCCCTCTCAGCTGATGATTTTGTCACATACTTTGCTAAAAAGGTGGAGGACATCAGCTGCTCCTTCCACCCCCATGACACTAATAAAGCCATTCCTAACTTACCTACCCCCCCATCCCCTGTCTCTAGACTTGCATTCTTTTCTCCTCTCTCCCCAGACGATGTCCTCACACTCGTCAAGTCAAACCGAGCCACCACCTGCCCCCTTGACCCCATCCCCACTACTCTCCTCCAAACCATCTGCACTGACATCACACCCTTCCTCACTACCTTCAATTCCTCCCTGTGCTCAGGCCACGTTCCTGCTGCTTTAAAGACTGCCAGAGTCAAGCCTCTACTTAAGAAGCCTTCCCTCGACCCTGCTGCTATCCATAACTACAGACCTATCTCTCTTCTCTCCTTTCTATCCAAAACCCTTGAGCGAAAAGTTTCCAATCAACTCTCTATCTATCTCTCCCAGACGGACCTCATTGACCCTCTTCAATCCGGCTTCAGGACTTCTCACTCTACAGAGACTGCTCTCCTTGCTTTCACAGAGGCTCTCCACACTGATAAGGCGTCATCTCTCTCTCTGTCCTCATTCTCCTTGACTTGTGTGCGGCTTTTGACACAGTTGACCACCAAATCCTTCTTTCCATCCTCTCTGAACTTGGCATTAAAGGTTCTGCACACTCCTGGTTTGCTTACTAATTGACTAACCGCTCTTACCGGGTCGCATGGAGAGGATCCCTGTCCAAACCATATTCTCTCAACACTGGCGTCCCCCAGAGCTTGGGCCTGGGGGCCCTACTGTTCTCTCTGTACACCAGATCCCTTGGCCATTTGATCTCCTCTCACAGCATGTCTTAAAGACATTAGTGCTTGGATGTCTCTGCACCACCTAAAGCTCAACCTTGACAAGACCTCGTAATATTTATTAGTTTGTTGTTCTGTGTTATTTTGTTGGACACTATTTTCCGGCATTTGATTTGAGCTTTTTCTATTTCCTTAGCCTTATCCTTGAGTGCAATATGTACTTTATGTTGTACTTGTAGTAGTGTTGTAAATCTATCAAATCTTTCTGTGTATACACAACTTTCTTTTGAACATTGAATTTCAATTATAGTTTTGCCATTGATATCTCATTTTCTGTTGTTGTGGTTCCCTGTATGATAGTGTTTTTTGGTGTTAGAACCATGAATAATCCTCTCTGTACTCCTTCTTCGTATCTTATAATTATCTGTTTGTAGCCGGAGTCTGCCTTCTGAGGCTGCTACAACAGCTACTGCCATTGCACGGTGGTCAAAAGTAGTTTTCGCCCCATTTGTACCCGTGCTATTGTATTGAGCTTTGGTAATAGCTTACATTTTTGAAGGAGCTATAGATCTTTTGTCTTCCCATAGTTGTCTACCCAAGTACTCAACACTTTGCTGGCAGAACTGTAACTTGTTTTTACTGACTTTATGTCCTCCTTCTGTTAAGGCGGTCAGTACAACTATTGAGTCAGTTTCACATTGTTCTCTCATTGAATTGCAAATTAACAGATCATTCGCATATTGCATGAGGGTTTGGCATGTTTAAATGCTGCAAATCTTGTACAAGCAGTTAAACACTGTGGGACTC
The DNA here is from genome assembly GCA_900312575.1 of Acanthochaenus luetkenii. Lineage (NCBI taxonomy): Eukaryota > Metazoa > Chordata > Actinopteri > Beryciformes > Stephanoberycidae > Acanthochaenus > Acanthochaenus luetkenii. The sequence continues at coordinate 18,138 of OMOT01033582.1, forward strand.
AGTCTAACCCTTGTGGCATATCAATCAATCAACTTGACATATGTGAGTATGTATAACCAGCACCAGGGCACCGTAGTAGGCCAGCAAGATGATCCAGCAGTGTTGGTCCCCAAGAACCATCTGCAAAGGGCCGGTCCACCTAGGGGAGAGACTTCTCTTTCATTTAAACACTTTGATCGTCACATAGTCGCCAGCATTTACCGTGTGACAAGGCAAATCTGCAGGAACAAATGTGTCATCTTCACCTGTGAATGCAAGAGTTTTAGTTGTTTGTGTAAGCTTAAACAATAGCCTCTTGCTTTCTCATCTGTCCACAGCAAGGCAACCTGTGCTTGGGAAGGAAGGTGTGTTAATGGAATGGACATTGATCTTCCCATCAGAATTTCATGAGGAGACAAGCCTGTCTTCCTTTGTGGAGTATTTCACATTCTTATCAAGGCTTATCAGCCACTTCAAACCCGTTTCAGCACATATCTTAGCCAGTTTGTTCCTTAGTATCCCATTATGTCTTTCCACAGCATCTGCAGATTGAGGGTGGTAAGGTGTGTGAAAATTAACTTGAATTCCTAGGGAAGAACAGAGTAATTTAACAATTTCAGCTGTGTAGTGTGTTCCATTGTGACTGTTGATGAAATGCGGGACACCATACCTAGGAATCATTTGTGTTAGTAAGCTTTTCATCACTGTCTGGGCATCCCCATGATGAGCAGCTTCCACCCATTTTGAAAACATATAAATCATGACAAGAACATATGGAAAACCACAAAATGACTCAAGTTGGATAAAGTATATTTGCATATTTACAAAGGGACCCCATGGCAGTGGGTGATTTGAAGGGGTCGTTTTCTGTGCTTATCCCCCTTTTGACACATGCACGGAGCCATGTCGAGTCCTTTGGTTGTGTGCCTGCATGTGAACTCTGAATTGTATTAGTTTTATCTGTGTTTTGTACTGATAATCCAGCTCAAGAGGTGCACAACTGACTCTCTTCTGGTTTCTTACAACAACCCAAAAGAGAGATAATCTCACTGTTGCTGAAACCAAACCAAGTGACTACAGCTTGTATTGAATTGAATAGGCTCAATCCTTTGATAAAATAACTTTCTCTGCCTACTGAGAAATTGACTTTTTACTTCCACTTAAGAGGTGCTCAGCGGATTACAAACAAAAGAGAGGAAGAAAAAAACTGCATGGACGACCTACTGCTGACTGAATGATCCTCTGCGCTGACCAGGTGATGCGTCGCTGTCTGGTTCTATCACGTGCGCTGGAAGAACCAAACCAGACTGTGATTGTGGAGGTGAGGATGGATTAAATGATGGCCGTGTAGAATGGAACCATCATAACCTGTGGCAGGTTGAATTTTTTCAGCTGTCACAGGAAGTACATCCTCTGTTGGGCCTTTTTTGTAACAAGGTTAATGTTTACCACCCACTTAAGGTCCCGGGAGATGGACAGCAGTAGCTCAGGAGGTAGAGTTCCCGCCCAGTAACCTCAAGGTTAAAGGTTAGAGTCCAGCTCCTCCCGGGGTTCGAATCTCCGTCCCGGTCCTTTCTGTGTGGAGTTTTCATGTTCTCCCTGTGTTTGTGTGGGTTTCCTCCGGGTGCTCTGGTTTCCTCCCACAGTCCAAAGAGATGCGCTTGTGTGTAGTATGTATATGATGTAATTAGTATATGATGATGTAGTATGTATATGATGTAAGTCGCTTTGGATAAAAGCGTCTGCTAAATTCCGTAATGTAGTGTAATGAAATGGTATAATTAACGTCCAATCATCAAAATACATTATTTAATGGAGGAATGTTTGTAGATGCACCACTTCAAAAATCTTAATTCCATCTAAAACACTAACATCATTTGGAATTCTCAGGTCATGTAATACATTGTATTCAATGGTGAATAGAGCATATTTACACATCCAGTTTTCACCTATGAATGCATCAATCTTCATGAAAACAAAATAACAAATCTTTACATAATGTCTAGATTAGGCATGTCAGATTTCTGAATTGTATCTCATGTGACCTGTTCACACATGAACTCAATGTGACATTAGTGCAATACCTTGTGCTTGCTTTATCATGTGAACAAGGTTTAATTAATGCAACTGCCTATGCAATGTATTCTGCTTGATGCACTACGTGCTTAATTTAGTATTTTTAACTTCCTGGAAGATAGCATTGCATTTAGCTATTTATTTTACTTTTGTCTCATGTATTTAACCATTGCTCCATCACATCCCTGCTCCATGTTTCATCTGCAGGGATATGAAACCCATCCTGCTCCCTTATCCAGGCATTCGCATATACAACTGAGAGCATTTGTTTCATGTCTTGTGGGGTTGGGTTATGGCAAGCACAAATTATGCTAAATTCATAGCTCTAGGTCTAATGGAGACCATGGTCTATACACATACTGTATATATACTGTGGCACACTCGGAGGTGGAATGAGTGTACACGTGACCGCAGATAACAGAAGGGCTGTCCACGCACAGCCTGACCGAGCACAGCACTTTATTTCCTGTCTCCAGTCGGTTACGGGCAATGTCACTTAAGGGGTCGTCGCTGTCCAGTCCAGGGGTCGGTACACAGCGGGGCTCTCTCCGGGGGTCCAGGCAGGAGAAGGGTTCTCACACAGAAGTGGGTCGTTGCCAAACAGGGCTCTCAGACACTCAGTCATCCACGTTCTCGGCAGTCCATTTCCACTCTCTCTCTTTCCTCCTCTCACATTACCCATGGGTCACACTTCTTCCTCTGCTCTCTCTCCCTCTATTTAAACCATCCCGCCCCGTGCTATGGTTGGCCCTGCCTGCTTCCCCTAATCGCCTCAGCTGCCTCTCATCTGGCGCTGATTTGGGCGGACAGCCGTCTCTGGGCTATAGCGCCCCTGCAGGAAACAACATGCACCGCCCCTACTTCACCTTTCCCCTCCTAAAGTCCCTCCGTCTGCCACAATACTCAAATCTTTATGATGTCTATTGTTTTATCAATCTTTATTTCATACCCATTTCTCCCTCTTTATGGTTCCTCTAAAATGTACCTGTGTCTAAGGTTAGTTTAACGAGTAGCCCTTTTCACAAATGCAGCCTGTACCGTCAATGTCACGGCACAGAGCTCATAAGTGAATGATGCCGGTGTCGAAATGCTGTCAAATCAGTTCCTCCAATTTCCCTGCTCAAGATGTTGTAACGTTACTGGTAAAGTACTGTGACGACCGTTGTGTGAATAAATGCCTTACTATTTATATTAAAAGGTAGTGCCTAGTGGTGTTGAACATTAGTCCTGTGCATTAAATTGACTCCTGTGCAGGATTGAGTCCAATTATATAGTCAATAGATGTTCAAATCAACGTTTCAGGATGGTCAGAGCGGCGGCCATTTTTGGTACACTTAAAAATGGCCACTGGAACGTTGGGTTAACTTCCATATAAACCGACTTACGGCAAGTCACTGAAAGAGTTTTGCTGCAACGACCAAAGAAATGGAAAACTGGCTTCTTGCTCCATCACCATGCTGCCAGCGGGGAGGCTACTTATGGATTGTTGGACTTTAGGTTTAATCGCTTTGTATTTCTGTTGGTAAGTCATCACATTTTATTACTTAAACAATAATCTTGTAACTTTACAAAGCTAACCCACTCACGCTGTGTGGCAGCTATTGTTGGCTAGCTAGCTATGTACTTTGACTTTAGCAAGCTAGCTGCACAGAAAACATGATCACAAATGAATTGCCATTTCGGTGCACATTAGTTAGCTACAGCCTCCATCATCTTGCATAATGTAAAGTGTTTGAAAGCTTTTAAAATTGATTATCCTCTATTTTAGCTATTAGTTTTTATAACTGTAAGCATTTTAAGGTAGGTGCAAAGTATTTGTAATTTCTGAATCAGCATCGATCCGGACAGTACTAGGATTAACAGAGGATGTGGGAGTTCAATCCACACGGATTGAAATAATTGATTCCTCTTCTACTTATCTAATATTGATTGTCAGTGATATTCTCTGGCTACTAAATTAAATTACCTAATGTTACCAGCTGTATTGTATCTGAACTCTGACGTCATTTTAATCCTGTCTGGATTGACATCCATATAATATAAGAGAAGCATAAAATGTGACCAAATATTTATTGGTTGGTAGGAGTTTCCATGTAAAAGAAATACAAAATAACATAAATGCATACTAGAATGAATATCCACATCCAGTCAGCGCACACACACATATACACATACAAAACACACACACAGATTATACTCACTCAGATACTCACACACACTCTCACCCATACACGCATAAGATAAATAGATGCACGTTACAGTACCAAGAACAGATACAATAATGATAATAACAATCCCTGAGATGTAATTACTGACCTTGAAACAATACCGTTTTGGTCAGTTTCTCTCTTAGGTTTGTGATGTGTAGGTTTAATATGTTTAATGTGTGCAATGTGGTACTTTCTTAATTTAAAATAGATTGTTGTGAGTATTGAGATGAGGGTGTAGTGGTGGTTGTCTATGCCAATTTCTTTGTCAGTAATGTGTGTGGATAATTAAAAAATTTCCCTGTTTCCTAGTACAGAGATGACAGTGCTGTGGAGGAGTTGAAGTGGACATTTTCTTGCAGAGAAGACATTTGTGTGGTGTCAAAGGGCCCTTTCCGCTGTGGATACCACAGTAACAACACCCTCTGATGGCATGACCAGTCCTCCCTGGTTTCTCAGTTGCAACAGGCAGTAAGCACTGTCATAAGATGCTGGGGGCTCTGATGACACTAGAGCCTCCCGACACTCATCAACACTGCTTTCCTGACAACAAAGTCTGCCATGTACATGTGCATTGTTGACTAGGTTGACTGTGTCTGCAGGAAAATGACGGTGGGTGACAATACTACTCTCGCCTGTGAACGGTGTCTCCAGCTCAGACTCTGCAAGTGATTGTTTTGTTTCCGCTCTAGATGATGCCGCCTGGACAAAATCAGTGGTATCCTGCCCAACCACATTTCCTGTCACTCCTGCCTTGACACCGCAACAGATGATAAGATGCCCGAAAGTGTTCAAGGTGATCTTGGCTGAACTTATAGGTCAAGATGTATTTTTGGTTTTGTAGAAGAGCAGGCAACAGGGCAACAAGGGAGTCAATGTTGACTACCCTCAATGTTGACTACATCTTCAGGGCTTGAGCCACTGATCGGCTCAAAGTCTTGTCAGCTAGGACACCATAAGGCAGGATTAATTCCACATGCTTTATTTATTTATTGTAATTTCATATTCTAATAGTTTATACTATACTCTTAATTTCATACCTTCATTTTTTGTTGTTGAAACTCCATGTCAACTTGTTTCTTTGGCAGTATGTAGACCAGCTCGATCTTCGGTCTGCAATAACATGCATGCCAATTTCACTGAGGACTGAAATTATGGGCAGTGAAATGTTTTTCTTGCATTTAGGACTATCAGGGAACGGGTGAAGAAGGTGACTGGGGCCTTCCAGTAGTCCGTGAAGCCCACAGCCATGAAGACTAGCGCCTCCATGGCCTGTTCTCCATAAGGGCCCAAAATCACAAAGCCACCCCAGGAGTCTTCTGCAGCATTGTACTGGTTTGTACTGGCATTTGATGGACATTGTATCCAAAATCAAACAACATCTGCTGTACTGGTATGGGTTGGCACCAACTTTTTCCTTTAGGGCTTCAAGCACTGAACAATTAATCCCTGGCCTATGATCGATTGTTTGCAACCATAAAAAACTAACAAATACAATACAACTAGAACAGAAGCTCCAAAAATGGCAGGTTGACAACTATCTAATTTCTCTCAGTCCTTTTGTACTCAACCTCATTGTTACATGATGACCTACCTTCTTTCAGCTTTGTGTTAATGTATTAGCTTTTGTGTCTCCCCTCTCCCTGCTTTCCCAGTCTCTGTAGGATGCTTCCAGGGTGCTCTCATCTGTGAATGGTGTCTCAATCCTATATTCAGAGTGGTTCTCAAACTCCCATCCTCCACCCTCAACACAGCCCCAACATGAAAACCCCCGACCACTATTGTTGATGTTGTTCTGTTGGTGTTTAAAGAGGCTCTGAGAACCTTCCCCCCTTTTATATTAGGCTTTTGTTTCCTCTTGTAAATAGTTCTCTCCCCTGTACTTTTGTTGTTATTGTTGTGTTCACTAAAATGCAAATATATTTCAAAACTTGTTATGTTGTGGTTAATAAGCAATACTGTACCTCCTTAAAGTGTGGGTGTTGGGCAGAGATAATTGCTCCCTGACATATTCATATGCTTTTGAGCTCTACAGGTGCAAAATCATTTTGCTCATACTCATGTGTGCTTTTCATGAACAGGTCCAGTGGAAGATCTGGTAGAGAAATAATATGGTCATCAAATAAGACTTTTAATTTATTGAAAGGTCAACTGTATGAAATATTCAATAACAAATTGTCCCAGAGTGTGACTCCAGTTGCTGCTTTAGCTCTTCAGTGATGAGGTTCTTTGCTTGAAGCTGTTGAGTTAATGTTTGTATAGAAGCTCTGAGCCTCTTTTCCCACCTCTTTGTATTGTGCAGGTCATTTGACAAATTATCTCACACAGCCTCTGTTTCAAACCAAATGAAAGACTCTGCACTGTCTGAGACAAACAAATCATCTCCCTGTTCAAAAATGAGCATAATACTGAATACATATAAAATGACAAAATTAACATTTAGTACTAATTTTAAGGTTTTACTATTGTGGCAACCCGCCTCTCATACGGGTCTCCACCGCTGCCAGAGATGGGAAACACAGGAAGCAACACACTGTCCAAACGGGGTTACTGGTTATTAACAGGTTTATTTGCTGTTTACCACACATATAACCAGCCAGCACAGAGTCCGTGGGTTTACGGCAGGAGGACAGTGTTTCAGGTAGTCGGGGTCAAGGCTGGAGAAGGGCAGTAGTCCTGGCTCAGGGGAGGCACCAGAAGGTTCCTCGGACGGTCAGGGGTCTGGGCACACAGCGTACCCCGTCTTCCACTCCGGCATCCACTCACTCTCTGGTCCTCCACTCGCTCACCTCTACTCCCTCTCTCACTCCACACCTCCCACGTCACTCACTACCTTTTGCCTCTGTCTCTTCCTCCTGCCCACACTTCTTCCTTCTTCCTTCTCCTTTGTCTGAATCACACTGAGAGAGCGAACTCTACTTCCTGCCTCTTTTTATAGGGCCCGCTCTCTCCCCTGATTGGCCCTCGTGCTTCCCTGCAACTTCCTCACCTGTTTTGCATCTCGGCTGAGTAGGGAGAGCACTGTGCTTGGGCC
>OMOT01033612.1:0-11034 GCA_900312575.1 Acanthochaenus luetkenii
AGAGAGAGAGCCTCATGCTACATAGACATTAAGACTCACTAGCACTTCTCAGTGGTGCCTCAGGAAATCCAGAAACGGTGAAAAGGAGATTGTGCGCTTTGATACTACAGCCCATCACAAGGGCCCTCCTGACCTCTCACACTTGGTCTTCTTGACCTTTGACCCTATTGTATCAAGCTGATTGAAGGGCACTCACAAAATCTTAAGAGGCCCAAGATCTAATCAAAGGAGGGATCCCAACAGATTAGAAAAGAGGATTACAAATGGGTAAAAGTAAGCAAGAGGAATCTGGGAAATTCCGACGGGGGGGATTTGAGATGCAACCAGATTCTATTAGATTCTGGCCGATATGCAAGTTCAGGTATCGGAATCAGTAACAAGAAGGAAAAAATGGTATCGGAATATCGCTAATCGCAGTACAGCTGAAACTTATTCTTCACTATAACAGATGTCACAATATGTGAAATGGCAGTGGGTTCACAGCTGCAGAAAAGTTGATTTCATGTGCGTTTCTGGACCAAACAACAATACTGTAGTTTACCAATCTTTTCCAGAATGTTTGGGTAATACCTAAACTTTTAAAGACCTGATGATTATCAAAATAATTTTTCATACATCATTTTCTACACCTGTGCAGGAACCCTGTATCTCACCCCATACATGTTTGGATTGACTTGTCTTATATCACCTACCTGGAGTCAAATCTGTTCAACATCTTGCAGAACGCATGAACCTTTAAGTATATAAACTCACACATATTATCAGTCAATCTTCTTCAGTTGTTCCATCCATTCGCAGGTTGTTCTAAAGTAGCATCAACCCGATTATAAGGTTGGGTTTTATGAAGTTGATAATTAAAATAATAAATCTATTAATTAATCTGTTCATTCATCCATCCACACACCCACCCACCTACCCACCCAATCCAAACCTTGTTCTGGTTTTTGCCGTTGCTGTGACAGAGGTTTCCTATCAGCCTGATGAGGTGGGCCTTGAAGTTGATGGAGGGAGAAGAGGAGGAACAGTCTCCACCAGAGGTGAAGGAGGAGAAATTTTGAGCAGCACTGAAGACATTCTTACTGGCCTTCCCTAAGGTATGAACCTTCTCCAGGAGCTCTGGAGAAAGAATAGAAAGGAGGGAGACATTTTATTTATCCCAAGCTCAAGTTCAAACCCATCAACTCAAATGGTGTTGCAATGTCTATTTCATTTCTGACCCATTAAGTCCTTCACAGGTCAAGTTATATTTACTGTAGTTATGTTATATTTTGATTTATTTAGTCTATGACTCAGTGTTCTCAACAAGATCCTATTCTGTTTTGGATTTTTTGACATCTTCAAATGTGTGCAAACCTATTAACACATTGGGCCAAGAGCAACCATGTAAAAAGTCAGTTGACACAAACGCACACAAAGAAACATGACATGTTACTGGACATTAAATATTCTAACAAGTAAAGAACAGTTTCTCATTTCTTATAACATTAAAATGTTTATACATATAAATATACATGTATATAAATAAGCAGATAAATTCAAAATCACCCCTCAAAATCATAAATACATATAGGACATTTTATCATTCTCCGGAACCCTTTGGAGTGCCAAACATATTTTGGGAGGGCCAAATTTGGTTAACAGGCTCCGGTTTTGGCAGCCCTGGTCAGACGGTCTGGGTGAGCCTGTGTTTGTATTTACCAACGGTGGTGGAGAGGAGGTCGGGATGGTCCTGCAGGAACATGAACTGGCTGTGGTCTGAGGTCATCTCACACAGCACGTCCAGCAGACTGATCACTGTCAGCGCCTCCTGCAGGACACACAGGGGATTACACCCAACAGTTGATTGGATGTTGTGTGGGGTAACACTGTGGGGGGGTAAAGATGTTCAGGAAGTGGACTGTCTTATAAAACCAAAAACGGAGAAAAGCACTCCAAAAGGTTCATACCGCATATATCGCAGTCCTCATACTGTATATCTGTTACGTTAATGTGGGGAAATGTGTACATTTGCCGGTTAATGTGACTGGAAAAGGCTCGTCACAGTAATGCGAGGTTCCCTCATAGTCCTGTCACTACACTTTGTTGTGGTACCAGGTGATCAAATTACCCCTTCGGATTGGATTCTGTGGTAAACTGATATCTGTGAGGCACATCTGGTTTACATTGGAGAGTGCCTCTTTACTTTTGGTAGGCAGATAAGACAGTGCTGTGTTGACAGCCTATGTATTCAACGTAGATGTAGTTTGGCCAAGAAGCCTGAATGATTTTATACTTTATATATTTTGTATCTTTATTAGCTGTACCTCATCACTGGAAGCAGAACCAGAGGCCAGCGTGAGCACGGCTCCGCAACCTTTCTGGAAGCAACAGGCCAGGAAACGAGCAACGCTGGGGGGGATGCCACTGTCCTCCGAGTCCCCCACTCCTAGCTGGGCGGACAGCAGCTCTAGCAGAGTAACCCTGAAATACACAAAGACAAAGACAAAGACAAAGACACACACACACACGTAAGCTAGTAGTATCAGGTATCAGCATTCTCTATCTCTACTATGTAGTATTCTCTATTAGGTAGTACTTCTTTTCTGGCTGTAGCCACTGGTTATTCTGCAGTATCAGAGTCGAATGGATAAATTACTGCTACTGTTACTGCCAGCGATAATCCACTGCTGTAACAGAGCATGGAGGAGGATAGTTTGAGAATACTCATAACAATAAAACCAATGGTCTGTATTCAGTAAAATCATTTCTTAGAGCTTTAATGGGACTGTCTGTATCAGCTGATCAGTTTCTGTGTAATGCAAGTCTATTGACAAGGTAATCAAATCACAATGACGTTTAGTATTGAACCCTGTGGATTCCTCTGTAGCTCCATAGGAAAGGGAATTACCTCTCCAGGTGAGACATCCCTGAGTACATATTCTCCACGAGAGCTGAGGACTTGAGGAAGTGCTGGGTAGCGATCAAAACCCTGTAAAAAACACACACAAAAAACACAAAACTACTAATAATTCAAGCCATACAGATTAAAATACATCCTGAAACATAAGATAATTCCTTTGAAGGATACACACAGCTTTTACATACTTTGCACATACAATCTCTTGGACCTATTTTCTTGTTTTCTAGTTACTTGCGCACATACACGCACACAACCATATGCCCATATACATATCCACACACACCACACACACACAAAACGTACGTCCAGTCCAGGTCAGGTTGGGTCCTGCAGAGCTCCATCACCCTGAGTGCCAGGCGGATGTTGTGTGGCTCAGCCAGCTGTTCCACCTTGGCTTCATCCAGACATGTGTGAAGCACCATGGAGGCGTAGCTCACCGTCTTCTCATCATCAACACTAAGCAGCTGCCTGTACACACATGCTAGGTTAACTTACTGTGAGGATGAATGTTTGGCTACCTGGGTCTGTAAGGAAGCTTTGAAGAATATAAGCACTGTACTTACTCACATCAACTCCATTGTTTTAAGAGAGAATGTGAATACACATTAAATATACTGCATCTGTGTGGATTTGCATTGTCTTTGTGTGTCAGTACGTACTGTGAAACTCGATATGTCTACACACCAGAGACGTTCAAGACAAGTTCCTGTACATGTAATTTTAACGTGATTCTCAAAGCCTGCTTAACGTACAGGGGCCTTGTGTGAACAGCTAGCCACATACAAAGAGTTGACTTGAAAAGCTGCGATGAATGAACACTCAGAATTTATAATGATTTTATGATGTGCATTTCTGAAGTAACATACATGAAAAAGTGTTGCATAATGTGTTAAACATATAGCTGATGTTTCTCAAAGCGACTGTGACACACAAGTACAAAACTTACAGGAGAAGATTTGGGAAGCTCAACCGCCAAATGTCATCTTTGCACCCCTGGTTTCCCACAGCTAGGTTTCCAAGGAACTGGGTCCCACAACGAAGAGCTAGACCGGGATGGGTGGATTGGTAGGATAAAAATAAAAATAAAATAAAAAATGCTATTATTAAATAGGACGGCTATGCAGGTCAGCTCATTTCATTAGGGATTGATGAGCTAATTAAAGACTTACGTTCTAATATGTCGTCTCTGCTCTCCAAATTTATGGACTGAAGAAGGCTCAAGATTTTAAGGGACACCTCTATGAAACCAAGCTCCCTAGATGAAAAAAGAGCATTATTTTCTCACCGTATTATGTTTAAACGCGTCTTTGCATGTCATCTTGATTTATTTGCTTGTTTCTTTTGCCACAGATTATTTTAATAGTATTTGGGCTTTATTGGATAGTCACACACAGTGGAAAGAAACAGGAAAGATGGGAGAGAGACGGGGATGACATGTGACAAAGGTCCCAGGTCAGATTCAAACCCAGGATGTCACGGTCATGGTATGCGACTTAACGATTCCCCACACTTTTTTGTGTTTTGTTTAAAAGGTGATATATAAGCTCCTTGGAGTTTTTGCCTCACATGCACAAATTAGATTTCCCCCCTCTTTGTGTTTAATCATCTCACTCCTGTGTTTCATCATCTTGTGATTAAACACACAAAAATACCATACGATGTTAGGTCTATTTGTTTTGACAAAACAAAATGACCTGAAACATTAGGCCACATTTTAAAGGCATTCCTGTACTATCTGTCTAACATTGCGCCGTAAATTGACATCCACCTCGTTACCTGAGCAGCCTCTGGTTGCGTGCGCTCTGGACGCAGGCGTTCCTCTGGCCCCGGAAGCACTCGGCCGTCATCTGAAGCCGCAGGGCGACACACTGCAGGCCCTCGTCTTCTCCACTGGCAGCCTGCAGCTCATCACGCAGCCTGGACAAGACCTTCAGGAGACTGCAGAACACCTCCTCCTCCACAGCATCTCTGGAAGCACAAGGCATGTTTAAAGACGCGCTTCACAGTCACAGTGAATGAACAGATGACTGTTTTGTTTCGTTAGTTTTTTCTACTAAGGTTTTCTTGAGAGCTGTTCCTCGTCTTCACTGAGGGTCTATGATTGGAGGGGCCGGGTAGGTTAGGTTAGTTAAGCCTGTTATGTCTTTTCAAAATGCTATTCTGTGTTTTACGTTGTTTGTTATGTGACAGATTGTTGATTAGTTAGATCTGCTGTCATTTGAGACATGCTTGTGATGAAGAGCTAACGTTATATTACTAAACCTGACCTGAACAAAACCATTGACGGACATTAAGGGCTTTAGGAACATAAAGTGCACAGCAAGCACCGCTCCAGTAGCAGTTTTCTGGTGCAACTATGACCCAAAACATCACACCTGAACATCATAACAACAAGAGAAGGTTACATGGATGGGTTTACGTGCTGGAAAACACCAAACACCGGAGACGTGAGGCTGAAGTGAGCTTCAAATTAAACCTGGTTTGTAACATGAGGTTTCTTTGTGCTATTGGTGATATCCTGTCCTGCAGAAGACTGTCAGCATCATCTAAAGTTAGCTAGATAGCCAGGAAAGTGAAAATAATTTAGCAGTATCACGGCTAGCTGGCTGGCTAAACTTGCCAACTCATTGTTTAATATGCGACCCTAAAATGGCCGGATAAAGGAAAGTAAACAGTTGATGTCAGCAGTATGTTCGCGTTTGACAAAAAGCTAGCTTAGCAGGTAACCTCAAACCTCGGGTTTCCGGTTGAAAAGGCGACAAATAACTTTGTCCGCACCTGTATTCCTGATCCCGTAACGCAGCTGTGAACGTTTTTAAAACCTGTAAATGACCATGAGCGTATTTTCCATTCAAAATGCCAGTGATAGATGCTGAAATGTCCATCGCGCTGTCAGTGGAAACTGCCATGTTTGCTTGCCTCATTCAGTTGGCTGGGTCTTCCGGGTAGCTTTCTACTAGCACGCCCATTGGTTCGATCCAAGATCAAGGCGGAGCCAGAACATGTGTCGCTTTGCTGTCATTCCACCTACTGGTCCGAATTCACACTTTCTCAATTTATGCTTGGTCAAATGTGATGTATTCAAACATGAACTAATGTAACTGATGAACTCCCTTTTACCGTATGGCCTTTCAGTCCGATTTATATGTTATGCCTCATTTTTAGATGTTTAGATTGGTTTTTATTCTGTTGTTTTTTCCTTTTAACCTGGTGAAGCGCTTTGTAACTGCATGTTTTGTCTTGGAGGCCCTACATTACATTACATTACATTACATCATTTAGCAGACGCTTTTGTCCAAAGCGACTTACAATAGTACATTTTTCGTCAACATTGTCAGACCAACTATACAACGCAGTCTTTCATCAGCTAAACACTTCAATAAGTAGCATAAAACACTTCAATAGGAACAAGTAGCATGAACACTTCGATAGGAACAAGTAGCATGAACACTTCGATAGGAATAGTAGCATTAGTAGTAAAAGTCGTTAGTGTTTTTGTTTTGAAGGAGAGGTCAGTTCAGGTGGGGTCTAGGTGTAGGCAGAAAAGATGTGTTTTTAGTTTAGTTTAGTGTTTTTACATAAATGAAGTCGACTTTTCTTGTGCTATTTGGCTGAGCACCTACACAGAAATCCAGTTTGGCTGTAAGAGGGGGACGGGTGAGAGCGGTTGTGTCTCTGGGGTTATCAAGTGGGCAGCTCCCATCACAGATGTTTTGTTGAATTAGGCCCACAACACCTACACTCCATCCCAACTACCCTGTACCTACACTTACACCTGCTACACTAAATCACACCGTCATTTCTAACCTAGAAGTTATGTTATTGCTGCTCTCATATGCTACAAGCCGCAACGGCTTCCGCTTGACTACACTCGCACGTCTGAAATCCATTCACGTGTGTTTAAAAGTCTCTAAGATCAATTGATGCTCGACCCAGACAAGTTGTGGGGCAATTGTTGCAGCTGCAACAACAAAACCACAGGACAAGCCATTGGGATTTATATGTACAGTGGAGTATTTTAGATCACAACGTTTTTATCCCCATGGTCGTCCCCTCTGTGTTTTCATTGGCCAGGCAGAGCAAAGCAGTGGTGAAAGGCGGTTCGATGTGGAGGGAAGTTGATTATGGATGGTAAGAAATATCCGCCTCAAGCAATTTCTCAGCTTTAAGATGAGGTATTTGAAGAACCAAACATTCCCAGTGTAGGATTCCCATTATTCATGCTTTGAGCGGAATGGCTGGAAATATCTTCACAAATTGGAAGTGGTGTGATGGGGAATTGTCGGGTTGAAGGAAAAAAGGACATCCAATATCAGATTTTAGTTATTTCTGGAACCGTCAGTTATGTCAACTAGAAGATGGCTGCTCTCAAAAGACCAGAGTAGTCTAACATCGTGTTCTTTAATGCGAAACATGGACACGATCAACGGCACTGCGTTAGTCTTTATTCACGTGTGACTGTACAGGCAGATGGTTCAAATCATAATCATACTGAAATGTTATTGAAAGCAAGTCCATACACAAAGTATTTGATTATGAAATGAAGCGTCTATCTATTCTCCCGAAACCGATCAGATGGAGCGAGTATCACAGTTCCACAGGTTCGCCAACATCATACTGCCACTGAAAACAATAAAGTTGAATCAAACTCAAACACAACAGTCGTCAAGGATATGTTGATTGGCTATTTGCACCCAAACATGTTGCAACTAGTCACATTTTTTCAGAGTGCAGAAACAGGGACAAAAAGGTGGTTCAATATATATATTGAACACTTGAAAATGAACATTATAATCCCTTGATACCTTTGAGGCTGTTTGTTCTTCTGTGTCCGGCAAGATAAATAAATACAATTCAAACCCATATTCAAATCTATTTTGCGTTGCATTGCCAATGCAACAGCTCAGAATCACAACTCATAGATTAAGACGTGGATGAAAATGACGTTGCGGTGGGAAATGACTCCTGACTTGACGTAGTTCATGACCACCTCCACCACAATGTCCCTGGGGCCCTGGATGGGTTTCACCTGCCGGACTACACCTGAGGGATGACGCAGATTAGGATTAGTGTCTGAAAATTGGAATTTGGGATTGATATCAGAAAATGTCATATAACAAAATGCATTATGCAGAGGTCAAATGACACGGTGTACCAATGTGACCAAGAACCAATCGATTCAGGAGCCACTGCAAAGTCTAATATACCCAAACTCACACACACACACCAACATGTACTGGCATACAATCACAGGTATCAACACCATAAAGGATGCATACATGAGCACACCTTTTGCCGACGGTCTTAAATGAAACTCTCTCCTCTTACCCATTATCATGCCATGGTGGAAGCGCTTCACCACGTCAAAGGGGAACTGGTCATCTGCAGCCGCGATGTCAAACAGGATGTCAGTGTCACCAGGGCGAGCAGCGGGGTTAGCCGGCACCATTGTCCTCAGGTAAACTATTTCTGTTGGAAGAATTGAATTTGACATGAGTCTGATGGTCTCATACAAGCACACCACAAAGTACATTTGCCTCAAGCACATGCAGATACAAACACAAACACACACACACACACACACACACACACACAACCAGGCACAGACCTTTCCATCAATTAGTTAGGTCATCTTTGGGCACATTATACACTGAATGTATGAAATATTAGGGATGTCTTCCTTTTGCACAATCCACATTTCCATTGTCTCAAAGCTTAAAAATCCTTCTACATCTCCTCCTTTGTGATTGGTAGAGATTTAATGAGGGGAAATAAACAAGGGATAATGGCTATTACCTGGATTCGTGTGCTTCATGAAAAGAATAACTGTCCCTAATCATTTGTGCGTTCAGTGTTCTATCCTAATTCACGTAAGAGTACACGTAAATTGAGCGATGGAAGCCAAAGCCACCAAGCCTCTTACACACCATGTTAGAATGAAGGAGGTTACACTCACACACATTTAAAAGCCATTTCTAATCAAGTGCGGCCATTTCAGCTCGCCTTACCCTCTGGTATACCGATCTCTCTGAAGGTGGGCAGAGAGAGGACAGTGTGGGTGATGAGGCGGATGGGGTCGACAGCACAGCCGATGTCATTGGGCTGACAGGCCTTTCTACAGCGCACAGTGACCGAGCCATCGTTCCTGGGTCTGACAGAGACAGACGGGGGCGGTGAAGAGAAGGAGGCAAAGGGCGAGGAGATGCGGAGACGGGAGGAAATATGAAGAGGAAAAGGGGGATTTATGATGCATACCGAGGGAAGAGACAGGTATGAGAAATAACAGGTGGATTTAGAAGTTGATGCATGCGTGTTACAAAAATAATAATAATGAATCGTACACAGAAGGAGAAGCATGTATCCTTCACAATTTCAACCTCCACGGTACCCCAACATTCGTGTGAAAAGCATTTCACCAACGCTGCATAGTAGAGAATCTGGCAACACCTGAATAGTCCCATAGACCTCTATGGTTAATCAGGGGGGCCGGCGCCTTAAAAAGAGGCCAAACCCTGGAATGATGTTAGTGAGCGTTCCCCGATGTGAAGACAGTGGAGCTTTCACCATGCCCTCACATACTCGCTGAGGGAATGGAGCCATGTAATTAGCAGCAAGCAGGTGAGTCCAAGTTGGTTTCTAAGCCCGAGGCCAAAGCCCCAGAGATGATTGTGTGGTATCCCACACCGGTGCAATGCCACAAAGGGAAAAATAAAGGGGAGGGGGATTGTATAAACCAAAAGACGCCATATAAGATTGAATGTCATTTGCCGTGATCCGATGAGAAGATCACGGGACAGAGAGAAGCGGGCCGCACTATTGAGGAGGAAAAACACCACAACTCTAAATGTCTATATCTATGTACATCTATGCATTTCCGAACAACTCTATGAAGTGCGTTTCCTAAATTAGACGTCTACGGTTCGAAAAAGGTGACGCCTACTCTGATACTATTATATTATATTTCCCTATATTTTAGATAAACTGAATGATTAACTTCAGGTAAATGGATATATAGCTTTTTGGAAATGACCTCCTCATATGGAGGAAGAAGATAAAGCCGTACTCATCTATGTTTAACAACTCTGCATTTCCAAACAGCTCTATATGCACTAAACCCCCAAAACCATAAGGAGGAAAGATCTGAACACTGGAAAATTTGTCTGGCTTCATTTATCTAGCTGACCAACACGGCTACTGGCCTTTCGGTATCATTTACAGCAGATTAACCGATAACCACCCAATACCAACACAAAAAGCACCATCCATCATATGAGCTGTAATGGTGCTCCACCACTAATTGAGACCCCATACTGGCCGGGCCCCAGGTGCCCATAAATAAATGCCACGCTTATTTTTCTTGCCATCCACTAAAGCGAGGCATCTTTGATCCTACGGTAAGTCCGTTTGGCACAGATCATAGGAAAAATTGATTTAGACGTCATTAATGACCACAGCAGAGGAAGCACATGAGTACTGGCGGTGTGTGTGTGTGTGTGTGTGTGTGTGTTGGTATTCGGTCTAAGAAAGTAAAAAGTCATATCTAAATGTCATTTATTTCAATCGCAAACACATAAGATATTGTACAAAAAGTTAAGCTGCCAGACAGACATGAGGTAGTGAGCTACCACCAATGCACTTGAGGAATCCTGTCATAGTGATGTTGCGATGATCGTAAACAGCTAAAGATCCCCACCTAGTGGTAAATGAAAGTCAAGACACCCTTGACTAATATCTACTGCTACGTCATATCCTAAAATAAATAACAAATCAACTTAAAGGCATAGTACAGCTAAATAAACAGCTGCACTACAACAACGCTTATCACTGAACAATACACTTCCTCATCTTAAAATGGCTGACATAAGGCCACATTGCACAATAACATCCTAACTGGCCATTTTGACATTCTGTCTTATCATCCAATCATATTCCAGGTCCGCCTCGGTTTACTCCATTTTACATTTTGCAAACACTTCTAATGTGCCAATATTCTTGAGGGGCGGATGGGCTGCACGTGTGTGACAAACACAGCAATCTTGGCCATGTACAGGTGTACTGTCCCGTAGCGAATGAGCCTCATCTCCACAGTCAGAGAGAAGTCCCGGGGCTGGGACAGGGCGCGACGCAGTGAGACC